>PVHT020000886.1:28587610-28870434 GCA_004024745.2 Catagonus wagneri | reverse complement strand
AACATTTATAGCAACATGGATAAACCTAGAAATTATCATTCGAAGTGGAACCAGTCAGACAATTAGACAGCAACACCCAATGTTACCGCTTACATGTGGAAACTAAAGAGACACAATGAACTTCTTTGAAGAACAGACAATGACTCACAGATTTTGGAAAACCTTGGTTTTTCAAATAAGACAATCTGGGGGGGTGGGGGGATGCACTGGGGATTTGGGACACAAAATCTATCGTATTGACTTATTATCTTTGTACACCTATAACTGAAATAAAATTCATTGTTAATATGAAAAAAAAACATAAAAAAAAAATCTGAGCTATTATTTTCACATAAGTTTAGCAAATGTCCTACTATAAACTGAGAAGATATAGATATCATTGAACTGATAGTTTGAAACTAATTGGAATCAGAGGAAATATAAAGTCAAGTTTTAAAACAAAATATGTAATTGTTAAATATAAAAAAATGATCAAGGGAACAAGAAAGAAGGCATAAATGAAAAATGAAAAAATGAAACAAAGAACGTCACTATGAATTCTGCAGACATTATCAGGATAATAAAATAATGTTACATACAACTTAATGCTCATACATGTAAGACTTATGTGAAAGGGACCCATAGATAATATGAATAGTCCTATGTATATTTTAAGGGTGGATTTGTAATAGGTGTTTTCCAAATAAGAAACTTTCCCAGATGGTTTCAACTCCCAAATACTGAAGAAATAATCCCAGTTGGTATACAAACCCTTCTAAGAAAAAAAAAGGAAATATCACTTTTTTTTATGATACCAGCATTTACCTGATGCAAAAAAATTTATGAAAGTACTTCAAGAAAAGAAAATGGCAGACCAGTATTTCTTATGAATATAAATGTATGAACCCTCAACAAAATACTTAAAAATATTTCCAAAAAAACTACTAAAAGGATAAGGATCACATCTAAGTTGATTGCAAAGTTGGTTTAACATTTCAAAGCCAATCAATGTAACTTACCTTATCAATACACCAACATTATTAATAAGTCAGTTCTTCCCCACTATATGTTCATCACAAGCTCACCAAATTCCAAAAGGAATATTTTGGAAGTTATGAAGTTCGTTCTAAAATTTATATTGAAAAGCATAAGAACAAGAATTTTTAAATTTGTTTTTCCAAAAGAAGACAGAGTTGGAAGACTTTCTTTAAACTTCCTATAAACCTGAAATTATCACAATGTGGTATCAGTAAAAGGATATGCATAGGACATTTGAGCAGAATAGAGTCTAGAAATCCAACTACATATACCTGGCCAGTTGATTTTCAACAAAATTGCATTGGCAACTCAAGAAAGGACAACTTTTCAAGAAGTGGTGTTGGGACATTCAGACATCTGCATAAAAATTAAAGTTGGACTTAATTTTCATATATGTTGTTTACAATGTCCTACTCATATAAAACTTATGTCACAATAGATCATAGATTTAAATGTAAATCTGAAACTGGAGGAGGTGGAGGAGTTACAGCAGGGCAGGGAGAGGAATGGGGAGAGCAAGAGGGGACAGAGAAGGAGGAGGATACGGAAGAGGAGGAGGAAGAGGAGCAGGAGCAGAAAGTACAGGAGAAAAATCTTTGTGACCTTGGACTAAGCAAAGATGTCTTAGATGTGACACCAAATCATATACTTTAAAATAAAAATTGAGAGATTGAGCTTAATGAAAATTGAATTTGGTCTTCAAATGATATTCTTAAGAATTGAAAAGATAGGCCATTTATTGGGAAATGTATTTGCAAAACATGTATCTATAGATATATAGATAGATAGCTATTCCGAATATACAAAAGCTAAAATACACAATACTGAGAAATAAACAACCCCCCCCCAAGAAAAAACTTTCAATAGACACATCACCAGGGAAGTTATACTGGGAGCAAAGAGGCACATATAAAGAAATAGTGTCATTAGTCACTGGGGATATGCAAACTGAAAACAAAATGAGCTATCACTACATACTTAAATATGTCGCTAATATGAAATAGTAATAACAGCAGTAGTAGTGGTGGTAGTGTGGCAGTAATCACTGCACTCGTCGTCTAGTAGTAGTAGCAGGAGTGGTGTGGTGGTAATAATAATTACAGTGATAATATCCCAAATGCTGGCGAAGATGAGGAGAAACTGACTCTCTTGCATTGCTGATGGACATACCAAATGATCCAGCCAAGCGGTTTGGCAGTTTCTTATAAGTGTAACCATAGACTTACCGTGCTACCCAGTGTTGCCACTCCGAGGTGTTTGCTCAGAAGAGATGGAAATTTACACTAATGCAATAACCTATGTGTTACTATGTATTGAGGCCTTAGTAAGTACTGCCCAAACTGAAAACAACTTTATTTCGATCAATCCCAAAATTCTCATTACCCAAACATATTAATTGATATGATGTTACCCTTCTCTCTTCACCTGGTATTAGAGTGATTTTGCTGATTTTCTAGCCTTTAATAGACATAGGATAGGAAATGGCTCTGACGAATGAAGGAAAAAAACAAAAGAACGACTCAAAACTAGGAAACTATATCAAAAAAATGTTTTTTACTTAATTTTTCTCCTTAGGCTGACATTTGTCTGCATTCAGTCACACATATACACAGACACACACATGCACACACAAATATACAATGCACCTCACCCTCAACCTTCTCTCTACCCACAGTTGTAACAGATTTTGAATCCTGTCTAGGTTTGACTTTCATATCAGAATATCTGAGTGTATATATTTATACTTAAAAAATGACAGTTGGCTGTTTGATTGTGGATATGAGTAGGCTGTGAGCCTGGAAATAACTTTTGAATAGAAAAACAAGTTGAACTTTCAGCTCTGCATTTATTCACATAACCTCATCATGTAGGGCTATTAATAGAATTAAATAAGTTGAATTCAAGGGTACTCTATCAACTATTAAATTGTTAATGGCATTATTGGTGGAGACTTTCCCAATATAACCTAAAAAGAATACAACTAAATTTGCCTTTGCAACTTCAATTTGCCTTTCAACTTTATCTTTCTAAATGCTCTGAAAAAAATAATTAATGCCTATATGCAGGAAATATATTTTATGTGACAGATTCGTGGCATCCAAACTAGCGACTGAAACAATATGTGTTTAATACGTGATGACATGCCATCTTTTTTCTTGGAATGGAGATGGCGAGAATATACTAAGAACTAGTATGCAGAAACCTTCTGTACTGTATTTTCTTGCCATGGTTTCTGAGATGGGTGTGCAAAGATATGCATGCAAAGACATGCATTTAAGTATTCTAACTTTTACTTCTAAACACTTAGGTAGATTTTCTGACTTAAATGAATGATCTAGGATTGAAAAAATTCCTAATATTCATGTAACAAAGACCAACCATCCATTTTATATCCTCTTCTCAAACGCACAGTCAAAAATAGTAGAGGGAAGAGAATTCAAAGAATTCACAAAGAACATAATTTTTCTCTAAATCCCAGGGGAAATTTGTTTCTGTACCTATGCAGCCAGGGCATTGCAACGCAGTGATTTCGGTTGTAGCTGCAGAGGAATTTTACATTATTGAAGAAACCAATTCTAATATGTCATAGATACTCAGTAGTTTGAAATTCATATTTTCTACACACTAGAAGCTATCTCCTTTATTTAATAATGATCTTGTTTTATTTAAAAATGTCATAATCCCTATTCATTTTTCTCCTTAGTGATATAATTGGGGCCAGATTTACGCAGTATGGTGAACAGGGCCATACCTACTGCATATGGGATTTCCCGGGCTAGGGGTCAAAATGAGCTTCAGCTGCCGGTCTACACCACAACCACAGCAACACGGGATTCAAGATGCATCTCTGACTTACACTGTAGCTCCCAGCTACTCTGGATCCTTAACTCACTGAGCGAGGCCAGGGATTGAACGCACATCCTAATGGATACCAGTCAGGTTCATAACCTGCTGAGCCACAACAGGAACTCCCTAGTCAGGCAGTTTTTAACTACACTATTACAAGTCTATTTTTACAAGACAGGAACAGTACCTGGGAATTTTATAATTCTCATTAGCCTAAGGAGTCTTATTTAAGTAGTAGCAGTGAAGATAAAGTCTTTAGAAGTGTATTAGGAATCCCTAATTACTAGAGAGAGCGTTCAACAAAAACAGAGAAATGCCTGAGCTTAAACTGAATTGATGCCATGAATATTTAGGGTATTCACGTTTTTAGTGTCAGTGCTTGGTTTTGTTTCCCATTACAACTGCCCTCTTGTTTTTTATACTGTCCTACTTACTTGGTAATGGTGTTACTTCTTATTGGACTAGTGGCTTGAAGCCAAAAAATTTAAACTATTTGAGTTAAACCCTTTACCTCTATTTGTCCTTCTGGCAATTGACTTACTTCAACACAAGGAAGGTCTTGGAAAATTTTATCTATTCATCTAAGTGTTGAGTGTGGAGGAATGTTACTAAAATACCCATAGATTACACAGATATTAAAAGATAAAAATGTTATAGAACAAAAAAATAAATTATGCTCATAGTTCCCTCATGAGATACACATTTATATACATAGACATACATGTGTGGTTACCTGTAAACATATACCTGAAGTGTGATTTAAATATATTCCCTAAATAAATTTTAGTTCTGTTTTTCTCATCATGGCTGATTATAAATTTAAAAAAAGCTAATAAAATGTGCTGGATAAAGGTATCATATTTATACAGGGCTTTTAGAAAGTATTCTAGGAACTTTCAACTTTTACTGTTAAAAAACTGTAGTTTTTTTCTAAACGGTACTTTGTAGGTTTTTGAAAAAACGTGTTAAATAAAAAGCATTTCTCTATATTTCCATCGCCTTCAATATTCATTTTGTTGAAAGCTAGGAGCTTCTTTTCATCCTTGCTCTTCAACTATCTGCCACTGTGGTGGTCTCCTTCATTTTTGCTCATTACCTTGCTTTTATTCAAAAAGGTAAGTAAAGTGAAGTCTCAGCAACCAAATCATTCAAATAAAGAGTCAAAGTAAAGAGGAGCAGTTCCATGATGTGTTGAGTCCTTCTGTGGAGTCTTTTATTGCTGTCATAAACATTTTATTTTGAAGCTTTTACTTCAAGATTTCACACTCTACGTGAGCTAAAATGAGTTCCATTCAGCCAGCAACTATCGGCAGTTTTGCTGTGCAATAGCCACTGAGATAGCCAAGAGAAAGAAACGATTTCTACCCCTGGGAATAAATAATTAATGGGTATAGGCGTATAATTATTATGTATATGATATATGTAATATAAATATATATAAAATAAAGTCTTATGGGTACATATACATGGTATTAGAGGAAGAAATAAGCTCTGATTAAGCAGAAAATACATTTATTTGTATACTTCCATTCTACCACAGTTGCTGGAAGTCTAGAGAGCCTTGGTGGGTCAGGAATAGAGGGAGGGAAGACAAAACCACAGTTCTGTTCAGATACAGACTGTGTGTCTGTCCTAAATGTGACATCACCACCAGCACAACTAGCCTCATGATTCTGAGATTGTCACTCTGTAAAAAAAAGGGAGAAATTAAATGCTCTTTAAATTGTGTATTAATAAATTTAATAAATGTTTAGTAAGGCTGACAAAAGAAAGTAGGTATAAGAGAGAGAAACAGAATGTAAATTGTCAATATCAGCAATCAGGGGCAAAACAGAATCTGTTACCTCGGACCCTACAGATGTTTAATGGATAATTTTAGAATAATGTGAACAAATATGTGTTCGTACATTTAAAAACTTAGATAAAATGGAACAATTCTTCAAATACGCACTACCAAAACACACCCAAGAAGTAAAAGATTATATTAATAGTACTGTAACCATGAAAATTTGAATCTGTAATTTAAAACTTCCCCCAAAATAAATGTCCAAGCCCATGTAATTTCTTTGTAGAATTATATCAAAGATTTAAAGGAGAATAAAACATCAGCTCTACCAAACTGCTTCTAGAAAATTGAAGAGGAGATGAAACTTCTCAATTCTTCGATGTGGGCATTATTATTGTATACTAAAACCAAAAAAAGACAGTATAAGAGATAAAATTACAGACTGGTATGATTCATGAACATGAATAAAACTCAACAAAACAAAATATTTGCATATTGATACAATAATACTTGTGAGTATACCTGTTTGTGTGTGTGTGTGTATTATATAACACCACGAAACCAAAGGATTAATTCCAGGAATGAAACGATGACTGAATATTGAAAGACCATCGACAGAAAGATATGAGCACCTCCAAGATCCATCCGTGACAAGAACGCTTCAGTATACCAGAGATAGAAGGTGATCCCTCAACCTGAGAAAGAACATCTGTGCAACACCTCCTTCCAGTATCACTCTCGGTGGCGCACACTGACAGAGGGCGCACTCGGGGGGCGGGAATGGATAGTAAGAGAGAACATCATTCTAAAAGCAGCAGTTATTTAACTGTCATTGACAGGGTCTACATGAGAAACCGAGAAATAGGAAGCCACAAGATCAAATTACAAAGGTGTGCCTCTCTCAGAAACCAACAGATAAGTGTTAATTCCAAGGAGAAAAAGTTTGTAAACACTTCAAATACTCCAAGGAGTTCAAAGATTATAAAAAGTCTGCTGTGTTTGTCAATGAGAATGTCATGGATAATATTAGCTAGTATCTAATTGATGCTACGTCCTTGTCAATGAATATTATGGCCCAATTTTTATCTTTTATTTTAAAATACATGTAAGGTATAAATTCTATCAGGAATATTAGGATAGCAGTCTGCATTTTAGACACATTGATATTGAACATCATCATCATTTATTAACCCTTTGTGGATTTCATCTCTTAAATCCAATCCATTTTAATATTGGTTTATCTATATTTTTTATTGACTTTTAGAAGTTTGTTAAATCCTGTGGATATTAATGTGGTACTCTTGTCTTCTAATTTGTAACTTACCTTTTGATTTTTATGTTTATGCTATGATAAATATAGATATTAAATTTTATATTTAATTCAGAAATGTTTTCCTTTAAGGCAGTGGGCCCGACTGAGAGCTGCCTTCAAATTAGTTTTGCCTGAAGAACTTTTAAAAAATACTATGTAGGCCCCAGACCAGATAAATATCCTGAAAAGTTTATCTATTTTATTATTCTTTCTAGTACAAAATGTTTTGCTCTATTGATTCCCTATATTAAAAATGTTTCATTTCATTAATTTCTGCTCTCATGTTTATGCTTTTACTACTGCTTTCATTGTATTTTCTTGTTCTTTTTTAGCAGTGGTTTGATTGCTTAATTCAATAAATTTTATGTTTTAAGTTACTATAGACATTGGAAGTTATAACTGGCTTCTAAAATGTAAGGTAAGGAGTTCCCGTCGTGGCTCAGTGGTTAACGAATCCGACTAAAAACCATGAGGTTGCAGGTTCGATCCCTGGCCTTGCTCAGTGGGTTAAGGATCCGGCGTTGCCGTGAGCTGTGGTGTGGATTGCAGACGCGGCTCGGATCCCGCGTTGCTGTGGCTGTGGCGAAGGTCGGCGGCTACAGCTCCTGTTAGACCCCTAGCCTGGGAACCTCCATATGCCGTGGGTGTGGCCCTAGATAAGGCAAAAAAGACAAAAAAAAGTGTAAGTTTATCCCAAAATTATTGGTATAAAATTTTCAGTGTTCATATAGAGGTATCTGAAAGTATAAATATATCGTTTTTTATCCATTAATAATTGGTTTTTAATTATTAAATATATGCACAGTTTAAAACATTGTTAAGAATATTTAAAATTCTTAAATGCGTGAATGACCTAAGGTATTTCATGTTTTTTATTTTCTAAATTAATTGCAGTTTAAAGATTGCTGCTTTCTCTCTCTCTCTCTCTCTCTTTTTTTTTTTGGGTGATTTGATAAAGGCCAAACCATCAGATTCATTATTTATAGGCAAGATTTGGAGGATATAATTTGGCATAAGAGCTAAATAGTTCAGGTAGCAGAACCACAGACTGGAATAAATTATGTACATATTTAACTTTAGCCTTATGAAAAATGAGCACACAGTGTATACTCTCAGTAGACAGACTGGTTCCTAAGAGAAAGAAAACTGATGGAGTTAAGCATGCTGTCTTCCTAAATTTCTTAAGTGATTTTGCCACTCCACTTTCCCATTAAGCTCCCGTGGCAGAAAGGAATTAGCAGCAGTAGAGAAGAAATTTTACCTAATAATTTCCTCTAAATTTTGTTGTTCACCCACTGGGATTAACCTTCAAGACCAAGGATGTGACTCTAGGCTTTTGAGGTTGAGGTTAACAATTTCTGGGACCACTGCAGCTCCCAGCTTCATACACTTCAGTGTCAATCACTGCTCCCTTGGACATCCTTCTGTGGCAAGTAATAGAATTTAAATATGGCCCTAAAAACTCATATATGAGTTAAGACAAAATACTATATTAACTCAAATACATACCCAGGCTTCCTTCCTGCCGTATAAATGTAAGCCAATTTCTATTTTTCATCCCAAATTAAGTACAGCCACATTGTCCTCAATAACATATAAGAAGTCACACAATGCAATTTTTAAGACATAAAGACACTCAATAATAAAATGCTGAGAAGAGAAAGACTTTGGAAATGTACTAATATCAATATCTCAAGGAGAAATAAAAACCAGAATTACTTCTCTTGTGAGTTTAAATACAAAAACACCGATATTTGAAGAATTAAAATGCTAAATTAATTTTTTTGCCCTTGTGAATTCAAAGTCTATAACTCTTATTTAGCTCAACTTATTTCTTTAAACAATTCCTATTCTTTGTGTCAATCAGATGTATTCTTAATGCTTAGGTTAATTTGTAATTTTCAGCAACTGCAAGGCAGATTGTTTTTCACTGAAATGGGTATTATTATTTCAGAGTTTTAGGGTGCATAATGGCCAAGTGTCTGGTCAAATTTTCCAGAAGGTACTGAACCTTCTCCTTTATGTCTTTCCTTCCCTTCCCACATCTTTACTCTCCCTTTCCTCCATTCTGTTCCGTTCTCTTTTGCTTTCCTTTCTTTCTCTTCGCATCTCTATGTCCTTCCTTTTCCTTCTGTCCCCATCCCTCCTTTCCTGTCTCATGTTCTCCTTTCCCTTACCTTCCCAGAACAGGAAAGTCTCTGAGGACGTGGAGAGTGGCCAGGGTTTGGGGGAGGCATGCTGAGGAATGAGTCAGTAGTTCTGAAGGTCAAGGATGTATGGTGAGGAGTAGCAGGCAGAAGAATTGGTGTGATATTCAAATTGAAATATATTATAGACCTCAAATAAAGTGACTCACTATTTTATAGCCTTTATATAGTTCACTAGTAAAATCATGACCTTTTTTCATCCATTCTCCTGTGGCCGATAAGGTGATTATTTAAAAATGTGTAATTAAAATGTCATTCTTCCTCAAAGATAATATTGCTTGTTTTGAGAGCCTTCCCTGGGCTAATTTTATGCTACCTTCATCCCACTCAGGTGGAAGTTGGAGAATATGAGAAACTTGTTGTATTTTTCACTTTGTACATACCTCCATTACATTTGCCTACTGTTATGTGGCAAATATCTGCTTACATGTTTTCTTCATATCAGTGTTGAGTATTTTCATTTTGCGTGTTATAAGATTAGCACTGCCTGATGCGTGTGTGTATGTGTGTATTGTAGCTTACAGTAATTACCAGTAATCTAAAATCTTCAATTAATTTTCTAACTGTATAAAGGAATTACTTAATTTTCTAACCATGTAAAGGAGTTAGGAGTTAACCTTTTAAATGATTCCTTAAAATAGGTACAAATGAATCAATGTTTTACTTTAGAATATGTAAGATCCAACATGTGTGTCAGTTACTATGGAGTATCCTCAGTAACAAATGGAAATTTCACATAACTGGTTCTGTAGAAGAAATAATATCTTTATTTTCGTAAATGCTATTGACAGGATAAAATTAAATCTTCATAAAAAAACAGATTTACTCCTAATTGTCCTTCTTTTCTAGGGATAATATTAACCAATAGGTGAGAATTACTTTCCTACTCTGTTCCTTCAGATATTTAAAAGATTAATAGGAATTAGCTTTATATATGTTGCATTATTGATCCCATACCATGTGATACAGTCGGACAGAACAGATAGGTGTTTATATATAGAGAGAGAGAGAGAGCGAGAGAGAATGAATACATAGATGGATACAAGATAGATTTAGGTATGCATATCTAAATGTATGCATAGTTTTAGACATTATTGTTAAATTTTTAAAAATTCTTAAATGTGTGGATGACCTTAAGGTTTCTTTGTGGTTTTTTTTTGGTATTTTTTCTGTTTTGTTGTGTTATATAATGCAAAATCTCTTTTAACAATTTTACAAACCCTTTAGGAGAGATAATCATGTCAGTGATTTATCAATGAGGAAACAGAGGTTATTAGAGCTAGTAGGTTGCAAATCTGGGATTCAAGACCAAGACAATCTCTAAAACACATTTACTCAGATGTAAATAATGCCACAACTCTTAATGGGGGAAAAAAGTAAACAGAAAAATAAATAGTTTCTTGTGCTGTACAGTAGGATATTTTGTTTATATATCTTATATGTAGTAATTCATATCAGCTACTCCCAAATTCCTAATTTAGCCTTCTCCCACCCACTTTCCATTTTCGTAACCATATATTTGTTTTCTGTATATGTGAATCTATTTCCATGTCATGAATAGGTCCATTTTTGTCATATTTTAGACTTGCAAATGATATGGTATTTGTCTTTCTCTTTCTGACTTCCTTCACTTAGTATGATAATCTCTGGGTCCATCAATGTTGCTACAGATGGCATTGTTTTGTTCTTTTTCAAGGCTGAGTAGTATTCCTATATATATGTATATACACATACACACACATGTATGTATATGTATATATACACACACACACACACACACACACATATATATACATTCATATATATATATATACGTATGTACACACACATGTATATATATATACATACATATCTCCGTCACTGTCAATGGAGAGTTAGGTTGTTTTCATATTTTCACTAATGTAAATGCTGCTGCTATGAGCATTGGGGTGCCTATATCTTTTTGAATTAGTCTTTTGTTCAGTTATATGCCCGGGTTGGGATTGCTAGGTCATATGGCAACTCTATTTTGAGGTTTCTTTTTAAAGGAAATGCCATATTGTTTTCCATAGTAGCTGCACGAATTTACATCCATCTCCACCAACAGTGCTGGAGGGTTCCCTTTTCTCCACAAGCTCTCCAGGGTTTTTTATTTGTAGACTTGTTAATGATGATCATTCTTACCAACGGAAGGGGGTACCTCATTGTAGTTTTGATTTGCATTTCTTTAATAATTTGTGATACTTAGCATCTTTTCATTCGCTATTGTCCATCCGGAGGAAATACTGTTTAGATCTATTGCCTGTTTTTTGATTGGCTTGTTTGTTTTTATGTTATTGAGTTGTATGAACTGCATGTATATTTTGGAAATTAATCCCTTTCTGGTCGTAGCATTTGCAAATATTTTCTCCCATTCTGTAGGTTTTCTTTTCATTTTTTTTTTTTTTACAGTTTCCTTTGCTGTGCAAAAGCCAATAATTTTGATTGGGTCCCTTTTGTTTATATTTGCTTTTATTCCTATTGCTTTGGGAGAATGACTTGAGAAAACATCGATAAGCTTATGTCAGAAAATGTTTTGCCTATGTTCTCTAGGGTTTTATGGTATTACATTTAAGTCCTTAAGCCATTTTGAGTTTATTTTTTTGTATGATGTGAGGATGTGTTCTAACTTCATTGATTTACTGCTGGCTCTCCAGATTTCTCAAACCATTTGCTGAAAGGATTATTTCTTTCTGGTATATTCTTGCCCTTTCTGTTGAAGTTTAATTGACCATAGATGTGTGGGTTTATTTCTGGGCTTTCCATTTTGTTCTATTTATCCATATATCTTTTTTGTGTGTGTTTGTGTGTGAAAATACCATGCTGTTTTTTATTACTGTAGCTTTGTAGTTTTGTTTAAAGTCTGGG
This sequence comes from Catagonus wagneri, assembly GCA_004024745.2. Lineage (NCBI taxonomy): Eukaryota > Metazoa > Chordata > Mammalia > Artiodactyla > Tayassuidae > Catagonus > Catagonus wagneri. The sequence goes on along the minus strand of PVHT020000886.1, from coordinate 28,858,379 downwards.
AGGGTTATGCGTCCAGTTTTGTACTTTTTCTAAAGGATTGTTTTGGAAGTTCTGGGTCTTTTATAACTTCTTATAAAAGTGAACCTGGGCTCCTCCTGCACACACTCTGGTTGCAGCTTGGGTCACACGCCAGACTTTTCAGGCTCTCTCTGCATAGCCAATCCCAGTCCACTCTCTACATTTGTCCTTTGAAGCTCACATTTCAGCATCTGTCCTCAACATGCACCAGTCTCAGGCTGGCAAGTGCAGGGAGGTGGCCAAGACAGGACACTGCATGTTTCTCTCTGTTCTGCCTGCGGCAAACCAGCTGCTACACTCTCCTCTGAGCCTCTGAAGCTCACTTTCTGTCCTGGATAAGGTTATTGCTGGTGAAGGGACTTCCCAGGGTAAGCAAAATTTTCCTCTTTCACAGCTTCCTCCCAGGGGCACAAGTCACATCCCAGTGCTTTTTCATTCTACCTGGTTACACGGGCCTCTTTCTTGCAATATTGGTTTTATGAGATCTTCTGAAAGAGTTCAGCAGGTATTCTGTGCGACCTGTTCCATATGTAGATGTGTTTTTGATGTGCTTGTGGGAACAGGCGAGCTCCTCATCCTTCTGTTCTGCCATTTTGTTACCAGTCCCACTATTCCACTTTGATGTAGTAGATCATTCAATAACTTTCTAAGAAATAGTGGATGGGATATGTATTTTATGAGAAATTTAATATTGTAAAATATCTGTCTTCCATTTTCATAACTGATATACAGTATATTGGAGTATAACATTCCAGTTTGGAAATTTTAATCAGAATTTTGATGTCTCTATTTTCCAATACCAATGTTAAGAAGAAAAATGTTAATTTGTGATCAATCCCTTTGTTGGGACAATTTATTTTCTTTTGGTGAATTTTAATGACTTACCCTTTATTCAAGCTGTTTTGAAATTGTATCATGTTAGAAATGTCCATATTATATACATGAGTTAATGAATGAAACTGTTTTAAAAAGTTGCAGACCCTTTTCATACCATCAAAATAACTGTAGGTTCTAGATTATTCCCATTTCCCCTCTCTCATTCTATAAACTGTTTGCAAGATAGTAAAAGAAGCAATCATCTGGAGTATTAGAGGACAGATACTACTTTTCCGGATACTTTTTCCCAGATTTGTCCCAAGATGACATAAAATATTGAAAAAGTATGTCCAACACATTTGATTGTTTAAGTAGCCTGAGTATGATTGACTTATTTCAAAGACATATACTTGAGTATGTGTAAAATATCTTTTCATCCATATGAATTCATTTTTTTCCTATACTGAGTCACTCTTAAAGTTTCTGAAATGTGTAATATTCTGCCCCTGGCAAAATTGTACCTGATTTTGGTAAGAAACCTGCTTCCACCAGATTTCACAGTGCAAATCTTGGCTGTGACAGTGTTTCTTCCATCAAGGGCTGAGAAAACAATAGGTTAATTTCACGTTGGGCTCAATTGTGTGGTGACTAATAGAGTCTCTGTTTTTGAAGTGTGTGGTGTCTGCAGAATTTTGAAGTGTGTGGTGTCTGAGAAATAGGTAAACTTGATTCTAGATCCAGTTCTTCTGATATTTACTAAAGAGACGAAATTGAGAAAGCCAGTTAAACTCTCTAAATTTAAAAACAGATAGTAAGATATATGAGCCATTAATTTTGATCCTCTAGAATTTTTAATTTAATTTTTCGGGTATTGATAAAATCTATGGCTCAAATGAGATTTATGTAGAGAAGAAACTAAAGGTATTTTCTTGAGAGAAAAATGGTGAGAGGGAAGGAGAAGCAGATGGAAGACATGAATAATTTATACAGGATTAAAAATGTTATACTTTTCGATACGATGAATAACAATAAAATAGCCTAGAACACGGAAGTGATAGGTTTCTTTTGTAACCTGGCAGATTTTCTAGGAAATAATTTAAGGAATAAGCTAAAATTATTTGAATTGCACTAAAAATGAACACATAACTATTATAAATGATGAGGTCTTAAACTGGCTATGCATTTATTTTTACTTTTAAAGTAGTTTTTAACCTTAATAGAGAAGCCCAGTTTGTTTGAAAATATAGAGATCTCTGGATTTGATAGTCCTTATTCAGCCTTGGCTTTGCAGTATGCAAAATGAATAATAGACTACACTGATAGGTAAATTTTAGAATGAAGTTAGTAAAAAGAATGACTGCTTCTACCTCTAAGATGAGTTTACTGAAATTCAGTATTTTTATGGTTAGCATGCCCAATAATTAAGGGTGAATTAATAGTGAAATACGAAACTGATTCTGCAAATTCATTTTATTTGAAGAAATGTCTTTTGGTTAGAAGCAGTGACTGTTTCCCAGATAAAAGTCTTTTCCCTAATAGATAAAAAGAAGGTGTCCTATTGTGCTTAAATTGCCATAGGACAACTTATTATGTATTGGCTTTTACATTTTTGTTACATTACTTTGTTTTTCTAATTGTTAGTATATTATGAATAAGTAATGAAATTCAGCTCATAAAACTTACATATAAAGTTATTACTCCTAAGTAGGCTAAATTTGCATTTTTTTAATTATTCAGGTTGCTTACAAATGTAAATGGCATTTTAAGTATTAATGATATTGATATGACTACAGTGTAATTTTTTCCAAAGAAAACATCTCATTCATTTACAGGCTAAGAAATGAGGGCTCTCAGAGCATTTGTGGGTGTTTAAAGTGTAAAGATCTCAAGTGTGTGTGAAAGATTCATCAAGTATATCTTATAAGAGATTGATGAATAAACACTTCACAGAGAATTATTTACTTGAATAATTATTGCATTTCTTTATTTCAATAAATTAAAACATGTTTCCCTCTTACTGTCATTTCCTTAGAAAGACAATTTGGCCATTGAAGGAATATTTGCATAACAAAGAAGTAACTCTATTACAGTAAATTAAAATACTCCCAAATGTGATTTCATCATATCAGATTTGTAATTTAACATTTCACTCTAGCTGCAGTGTATCAAGAAGAAACTACAGGGCTTCCCATTGTGGCTCAGCTGGTTAAGAATCTGACAAGTATTAGTATCCGTGAGGATGTGGGTTCATTCCTTGGCCTTACTCAGTGGGTTAAAGGATCTGGCATTGCTACAAGCTGTGGTATAGGTCACAAATGTGGCTCAGACCCAGAGTTTCTATGGTTGTGGCTGTGGTGTAGGTCAGCAGCTGCAGCTCTGATTTGATCCCTAGTCTTGGAGTTTCTATATGCCATGGGTATGACCCTAAAAAGATAAAGGGAAAAAAAAAAAGAAGGAGAAGAAGAAAGCAAAGGAGAAGGAGAAACAAAGAAAGATTATCTGAGTGAATACGAGTAGTTAAGCGACTATTACAATGGTCCAGTTAAACGATGATCAATTGAACCATTATTGTGGCAATAGCAGTGATAAGATGTGTGTAGATTAGAGATGATCAAGGAATAAATCCACACTACTTGCCATATAAGAGAAGAGTAAAAAAAGAAAAATTAAAAAATAAATCTGGTTTTCTGACTTGAGCAGTAAGTGATATCACTCCCTAAGATAGTAAACATGAAGAAATACTAGGTTTGAGGGGAAAAATTATGTTTTAATTTAAGACATTGAATTAGAAGTAATTTTGAAACTTTAAGGAAATGTACCTGGTTTCCAAAGACAAGTTTGGATCAATTGATGGATGTTCGAGAAACATGTTCAGGAGCTAAATTACCTAGGAATAGAGTATAAAGTGTTTAAAAACATAGGACATATAGAAATTTTTGAATTGCAATATTTATCAGAAGCCAAGTAGAGAAAGAGTGACTAGGTAAAGGGGATTGAGGACAAATAACCAGAGAAGAAAGAGACACTTCAAGAATTCAAAACCATGTGTGGCAGAAATAAAGACAGATCTAAGGTAAAATGTGAATATTTTAATAAAGGCATGGTTGCAGTACTAATCACTGAATCATCTACTGATCGTTGAATCAGTAGCAATAATCGTACCCCTGGAATCAGAGAAGCTTATGATAAGAAAATTACATTTGTCCTGGAGGGTTAAAGCGGAGTAGCAGTTGGCCTTCGTGGCAAGATGAGAACACAATTTAAGAGGAAAGAGCAGCTTGTGTGAGGGCATAGGCTGGACAAGTCGGGGCAGATATTAATGAGACGAGATGTGGCTGAGGCCTAGACTACAAAGAACTAGGTTTTAGAGGTAAGTACCTATTGACAAATAGTCTAAAAAAGAAATGGAAATTTTTATCTAGTGAAATTTGAAGATTATAACCTGGAAGAGCATCTCAGAAAGCTCTGAGAATTGTTCTACTCGTTAGCAGTCAAGGCACTGTCATAGAAGCTTCTTGGAGTCAGAGAGCTAGCTGTGCATCCAGTGACATTAGTGACAGTTTACATAAACCATAGCTAAACCCCAGAGTAGTGGGTGACGTGACCCCCTTATAAGATCAAGATGGAATGTTATATTTTAAGGCGTTGTCTGGTTAATGCTGGGGGAACGCTGCTCTTTTGTGGCTGAGTAGGTGTTTCTGCTGATGGTGGAGGTTTGGTCGTTGTATAAAGCAGATACCCCGAGTTCCCGTTGTGGCTCAGTGGTTAACGAATCCGACTAGGAACCATGAGGTTGTGGGTTCGATCCCTGGCATCGCTAAGTGGGTTAATGATCCAGCATTGCCGTGAGCTGTGGTGTAGGCTGCAGACGCGGCTTGGATCCCGCGTTGCTGTGGCTGTGGCGAAGGCCAGCAGCTACAGCTCCTGTTAGACCCCTAGCCTGGGAACCTCCATATGCTGCGAGTGCAGCCCTAGAAAAGGCAAAAAGACAAAAAATAAATAAAACAAAGCAGATACCCAATGCACAGTGTAGGGAGAGAGGGGGCCAAAAGGCAGAGAAAAATTTTCATTTAAATTTCTTTTATCTTGCCATAAAAATGTCTTTTATTTCACATATCTTAAAACCACCTACCATCAGAGAGGCTAAAATATTCGTATGTAAACCCACTATTTCTTCCTTTGTACACTGCTACAGTACAGGAAGTTAACAAAGTGATGACGCTCACTTTCTTGCATATTTTAAAAGTTCCACGCTTCATCCAGAATCTAGTATCTTGAATATCAATCAGTCAGACATTATATATTGACCAGCTAGATTGCTGTCCATGAACAACTACTGTTGTAAAACTTGGTATCTTCATATATATTTAATGGTAGCCAGACAGAGGCCTTTTCAAATCCTCATTTTCAGTACATTATATTAAAGACTATTATTTATCTTCTAACTTGCAGAGTAAATTGTCTTCAATCCATTGTTTCCTCCTTAGCATGAAACCCAGCAGCTTCGATGCATTTCTGCAAATTATTTTCAAATGCACAGACAAGAAATAAAGATCAAATCCATAGTTTATGGATATTAAAAATACATACAAAATATATGTAATAATTAGTTACCAACAAATGAAGAAATAGCTCATTAGAGAGCTGCTGGAAAATAACCTTCTCAGAAATAATTCAATTTAATATATTACGGATTTTTGAAATGTTTCCTTTCTCATTCTTTATTAATGGGGATATTTGCATTCAAATAGAGATCATTTGTTTTTAGATATGCATCTGCTCCTGCTGTTTATTCTCCACCTACTATTTAATTTGCAGTTTATAACAGAAGCATCCACTGCAGAGAAAATGATTAGGATGTCACTAAAGTTTATGCCTTCAGGTGAGAAATATGGTACATTTTGAGTACAGTATAACTGGGAAACTAATGTTATATTCATTCAAATTGTTTCAAATTAAAATAAGCAATGGCTTAGTAATTTAAAGAAAATGATACATCGTTTTATCCTAACTGAAATGTCTCTGTTTAGTCTGTGACTTTTCACAACATGCTACTTGTTCTCCAGAAATATAACCACAACATGATAGACATGTTAAAATAATTGCCTTAGAAAACTCAGGAATTGCAGAGCAACATGCTGACAAACCCTTTCCTTGGCTTTATCGTACATGTAAATCCCTGTTTATAGGATTGGGAGTTATATTCACTAGAGGTGGATGTAAATTAATCAGAGTAATTCTGCAGAGCATTGATGTATAGAGACTTTACCTATTACATATTTGTCAGACTGTAAACTATTACACTTCTCGGGTCTGTAATCAGTGGAGATTTAAGTTCGTGGAGAGAAAATGCGACTGGAGCTCTAAATTGTATTGCTTTGTGACAAAGCCAAATGTTACACTATGTTCTATTTCAAGTGCAAAACTACTAATCTAATGAACATGTTCACGTTCTACACAATATGTTTCCAGCGTTATTGTAGAAGACAGTGGAAGCGCCTGCATTAATATTCTTTGGCAAGCGAAATGAAAGCTAAAGGCTATAAAATTTTGATCCAGTGGATGTAGAGAAAAAATTCAACAAAACAAAATATGTTTCTGCCAAGACAAATAGAAAGAAAGTGCTTGTGGGTGGAGAGCATTTGAAGCAGAAGAGGTGAGAGAGTAGATTCAGTAAGTCTCCAGACTTAGATAAGAAAGGTATGGTGTTTTCCAGGACAGGAGAAGAAAAAATTCTATTTGCGGTCAGTCCTCAAAATTTTGGAAAAATTTAAGAAAAAAAAACACAGTTTAGCTCAGCCCATTCAGATAGTGGTCAGTAGCCCCACCAGGTGTGGGTGCGGAGGTCGTGCGTTCAGCACCAAGTCCTCACTCTCTGTTTCAATAGCTGGGTTCCCTTGGTAATCAATTTCCTTACCTTGTCATACACCGGAAGAATTTATCTGTAGATAAATTCCTTTTTTTTTTTTTGGATGTGTGCTCCAAAAATAGGCAATTTCCCTTTTAAGTTTATTCTTAAAGTGGTAGTTTTCAAACTGTGACTCATGACCTTAAGTCTAATGGATCTTGACCTGAATTTTTGGTAATAAAATTAAAAATTAAATACATAAGAAACATCAAGCTATATCACAGACAGTAAGGACAGTTATTATACCATTAATGTTTTGTTTCGGTTTGTGCATGTAAGTTCATATGTATGTGTTGTGGGTCATAGTACAATATACATTCTTTTTTTACAGGTCATGGTCAAAGTTTGGAGGCCATTGGTACAAGAATACACACACACGTACACCATGGAGTGTTAAAAAATGGCAGTAATTATAAATAGCCCAAATGTTTATTAAGAAAATGGGTAAATATATTTTTGTATATTTATGTACTTGAGTACTATATAGCACTTGAAATGGATAAACTAGACTTATAAGCTTCAAAGAAAATAATACTCCATAATATAAAGTAGGAAAATGAACATAAGAGAAGAAAAATTAATACCCTTATGTAAAATTTTACATACATAGTACAGTTCTGTACTCTGTGTACAAGTAATATACATAATATATTACTTATATGACTATAAATAGAAATGTGTGATTGAGAAATGTGAATATTAATCCTTAATGGCAGTTTGCTTAAAGGACAGTGGGCGCCAGTGGGATTGGGAAAGACGCAGAGACAACTTCCACTGACTCTGTTATCTACTCTAAGTTTAAAAATAAAGGCATCTAAAATACAAAACATTAATGTTTTACAGAGCCAGTTGCTGTGTAGATTTTTGCATTGTCATGTATATGTATGCTTCGGCTTAAAATATTTTATGTGAGAAAATGTTCAATGATAGGAATGAAGCACGGATACAGGGCAGACTTTGCTGGCAAAGTTGTGTGGCGTCTACTACCTAAGTCGTACCCTGCGATACACAATCTTGACTCATATTGACTTCAAGAAAAAAGCACACGCTCATACCTCAAGGAAAGTTTTATTTCTAGAGAGTAAGATGCTTGTGTCAAATGATAGAAAGTTATTCTGTGAGAGAATAGCATAGAAGTCAGGTTGAATAGCCTACTTTTCGTTTTCTAACAGTTTTTGAGATTACACTAGGCAGCTATATTTTTAGAGAGAGAAAATTTAGTGATACTGTGTGTTACTGTCTAGGGAATAATGAGCAGTGGGAGTGATGCATGAAACGCATTTAAGCATGTGGGCTACAACTGCAGTTAGGTTGAAAGAGTTTCCCTTCAGGCCGGGTAGGAAGATATCAGATAATCATATATTTTTTGTGCATTTCACTTTACGGTTTTATACATCTGTACTTTATAATTTAATTGGGGAACATATTTGGAAAAAAAATAAATTGTTGTCTTACTGATTTCACTTTTTTTTCCTTTATTCTCCCAAACTCCAGGAGTGATCGTGCACACCTGGCAAAGACAAAAACAAACATTATTTGGACAAATATAAAATGCTAAGAAAGAAAGATTAGAACAAGGTACCAGGAGATTTAATCGAACATTCAGTCAATTTATAAACTAAATGTGTGTGCATGCACGTGGACACAGACACACACACACACGCACACACTTTGTCAAAAGTGTTTTGATGTGGTCTCAGAGTAGCTTTCTCTAGCTTTGGTGAAGTGAAAGGGTAAATGGAACACCTCCAAGAGCTACTCTAGGGTCTTCAATGTAATATAAAGACTTGTTGTTAAAAATTCTGCTTTTCCTGTATCTATATTCCCACTCAGTCAATGCCAGAAAAATTTGTGTTGAAGAAACTTTAGAAATAGGTCGGAACAGGAGTATGGATTCCTTAATCAATAAATGTTCCATCAAACCAGGCGGGCCCCCTCGTATTGGTAGCATATATACCAAAAACATTAGAAAAGAGGTAGCCCTATAAATCTTAGAGGAGAAATCCGTTTTTGCTAAGGTGTGGAGATGTGTTTGATCTTGGTGGGAGATACTGATCCTAATACTAGAAATCACTCTTTTAAAACTGTTTATCATATGAATTCCATGATGGGCAAAGTTTGGCAACTGGATCCACGCCATTTAAAATAAGAAAAGAAAGTCAAAATATGTGTCTTTTAATTCTTCAAGTAAATACACAAACACATATAGATAAAGCTATACCTCTTTCCCCTAAGCCTTTCCCATTTCAGTGAATGACACCACTACCAATGCCAAAAGCTGGGAACATAGAATTTCTTTTATCTCAGTCTGCACATAGAATCCATCAGTAGTTTATATGGATTCTAACTCAAAAATAATTTCAGCTTCACAAGGGTTCATTTCCAGTGTCATGTACAAGAACCAGAGTCATTATGGCTCTCCAGAATAAAACAGTAACTTCCCAACTGATTTCCCTTTTAAAATCCTGCCCCTTTTAAATTCATTCTCACCACTTAATATAGGGTTATTTCATTAAATTATACCTCTGATCAAGTCACCTCTTGCTTAAAATCTTTAAATGTCCACCCTGCACTTGAATTTAGTCTTTAACTCTCCAACTTGATACTGAACAAAATTTTTACCTGTCTCTGTGCTCCATCGGTGGTATTTTTTTAAGGTCTTAGAAATGTAAAGCACTTTGGCCTCTCTGAGCCTCTGCATATGCTTTTCTCTTTTCCCTGATCCGTGGTGGCTTCATCTCATCCTTTTGATCTCAGCCTCAATGAAACTTCCTCAGTGAGGCTTTTCCTAGTCCATCCAAAGTGAGTCTTTACAGTTCCTCAAACTCATTTCCAGCATATTTCCCAGGATATATGTGTTATTATTTATAATGATTTCATATATCTGTTTACAGAATTTGTTGATATTGTCATCTCTCCCAGTAAAATTAATCTACATATAGACTGGGGCCATATTTCATTTATTTATCCCTCTGTCTCTGGCTTATATCATGGATCCTGGAAGCAGAGTAGAAGTTTGATAATTATTTGTTGAATGGATTAATGATTGTCATCTTTGAAGCGTGATTTAATGAACTACCAATTTGTTAAAATCTTTAATGAAAAATGTATAAAACATTTTTTTTTTGGTTAGAGGGAAGCCTTATATGTTTTATTTATAATTATTATATGTTAGTGTAGACGATATGATATATAAGAAAGGAAATTAAGATGAATTACTTAGAGACTATAGTAACTGCTGGAGTCTAGATAAAGAAAGTAGAACATATCCACGTGTGGGTACCTGGCAATTCAGAAGACTAGGACTTACCTTGTCCTATGCGTCAGTAATTCAGTACTTTGCATTATTGCAGGTTAAGCTCTCTGTTTACAGAGGGCTTACGGAATGCAGACTAGCTATGCAAAGGCACAGAGGGGTTCTTCTACAGTGAGGCAGGGACTGATTAGTGCTGACTGTAACCTAACCTATTCTTCAGCTTCACTTATCTCTCACTTCCCCTTCCTCTTCTCATATCAGACAACAGACGTGGATCAGCCCAAAGGTATTGGACCACAAGGCTGGGAAACAGTAATCAAGGGAAGCCTGGTTATTGTTTAAAATCAGCTGCCTACTGGATTAAAGCAATTAAGCTTTGTCCCAATAATCAACAGATCAGTGCATTTTTTTAATCCATTATTTGGGCTTGTATTTTCCTTTTCCCTACACCCCGTCGTTACTCCAACTTATCAAGAGCTGATTTATGTAACTAAATGTTGTACTAGATTTCACTTACACAGGCTCCCTAGCTCTGCCTCTTTTTCTGATAAACTTTTATAACAGTCATGAAATTTCACAATGCTATAAACATGAGGTAGTTTTGATGCCTGTCCAAGTGAATAACACGCACTAATTCATCCTTATTTCCTTTCACTTGTTCACCTAAACCTGGATGTAAGTAATTCAGAACCTTTACAAATGGATCAAGTATTGCTCTGAGCAAAGGAGTAATCGTAGCTCAATATATACTAGGTAAACTTGTAAGCATAAATTTTCTTGTATCCAGACCAGTGTTTTTCCGATATTGACTCTGGATTATCTTTATCCTAAGAAATACCTATTCTGGGAGCTAAAAGTAGTAGTTAAAAAAATCCGTCATAAGTAGTGATTTCTGTTTGTGTAACACTTTGTGAGTCAATTAAAGGAATTATTGGGAGGACTCTATTTTCACTTGTGTTCTAGATCTCGACTCAGAGTGATTACCTATTAAGGTAGGCTTCCACAATTAAAAAAAAAAGTTTCAAAGGTGAAAACTTTATCTTTTTCTTTGCCTTTTTTTATGTAGAGCCGCACCCGCGGCATATGGAGGTTCCCAGGCTAGGGGTCTAACAGGAGCTGTAGCCGCCGACCTACCCCACAGCCACAGCAACGCGGGATCCGAGCCGCGTCTGCAACCTACACCACAGCTCACGGCAACGCCGGATCCTTAACCCACTGAGCAAGGCCAGGGATCGAACCCGCAACCTCATGATTCTTAGTCTGATTCATTAACCACTGAGCCATGACAGGAACTCCCCAAGGTGAAAACTTTAGAGTCTTAGAAATTCAAGTTTAATTTGGACAGTCTTTAAAACTTTTCATCTTTATTTTTGGTATTCACAAAATGTCCATGTAATTCCTAAAAAGGAGTAGGAAGGAAAATTTCTTATGTGTCCCCACTCATGGGAACTTGGAATTCTCTTGAAGTAGGCATAAAGCAGCAATGACCAAAACTGCTTCCTTAACAATAGGTGATATTTGGAACATAGCACATATTATGTGCTCTAAGCCTTTTGTAGACATCTTAGACTACAGCGCCAACTGGCGAAGGTGATTTTCAGACCGTGTGGACTTATGCAGACTTATTCGAGAGCCACAAGGCTCCGTCCATTTGCGTTATAATTAATGCTTGGTAATCATTAGGTTTCTGTGCCATGTAGGTGCTTTATATATTACTATGAATTTCCGACTCCATGGTCAGGTAGTAATTCTTAGTAAGATGTCCTGTTGGGTTAAATACCTGAATGGTGTGTAATAGAAAAGCAGTTAATAACAGAAGAATGGTATCAGAGAGGCCTGCACTGGCACTCCACCTCTGCTGGAATTGCAGTGTAATTTTTAGAATGTTATTAAACCTATCTAATCCTCACTTTTATTAGTAAAATGGAAGAATGATATCTCTTTTCAGGGTTGTAACAAGATTAAATAAGAGAATATAGGTAAGGTATACTTTGTGATGTTTGAGAAGAGATTAAGAAATGAGAACTACTCATATGTCATTTATACACTGGTAATTTCACTAAATCTGCATTTTCAGAGTTTTAGTCCCAGAAAATTGTTGAAATACAATATTTAATAATAGCTCAACTTAAAAAAAAAAATAGAGCAGCTGTCCTGACGGAAGTGGAAGTAGAAGAAAGCAGCGCCCTGACACTGTTTTATTCCCATTACCCCTTGTCCTCAGCCCCAGCGAGGTCCTGTGTCTGTAAGACATCTGCGCTGTAGTCCCCCACGGTACAGTTGAAAGGAACTGAACTGGATGACTTCTCTAAAGATGGCATGTCGTACTGTGATCATTATTCTGCCCTAACGTTAATGGTCATCCTTTTATATCTGTGGCTGGAATTGTCCTGAAGTCGCAGATTAAAAAAAAAAAAACCCTAGTGTTGGTATGAGTCTTTTAATTTAACATTCGACACATTCAAAAGTAAATAGCCAGAGACTAAGAACTCAGACATTGCCAATGAGACATCGAGATATCAGTGATATGGTTAAGTAAATCACCCACGTTTCAATTAAAAAAAACCATTGCATTATATTACAGCTTGGCAAAAGATAAGCCAAAACTGTCTCTTGTCTCTTAACTTTGCCTTTTTTGCCAGGAAAGTGTTAAAATTTGAAAAAAAAAAAACTCATAGAAGTGTTACAATCTAGCAAAAGTGCATCTCTAATGAAATACAACCCAATTCCACCCCTACAAATTATTCATTCTAATCAGGGTGTATTTTTTCATTGTGATGGGAAAAAATAGTATTAGACAGGGTAACTTCATTGGATAAAATCATAACAATGAAAAGTTTATGTTAACTTCTTTTTTCTTCATATGAATATTCTCCTTTTAGGGGCATGAGGTACTTGATAGAATCTATTCAATCCCTTTGCAGTGGTTTAGCATGATTTTGCCAATGGCTGAGAACTTTCATTGCTAACTAGTAATAGAAGTTGATATTTCACTGAACCAGATGTGTTGTTACACATACTATACATTAGCAGCAATAGGTGGTATATATTTGAGCTCATCGCCATTTACTTGAGAATATTTGTAGGTATTATTCTTTACTCTTTCTCACTGATAGAAATGCTTATATAATAAGATGATGTCATTTGGTATTTGCACAACTCAACAATAGTATTTTTATAGTACTGTTTGCAGTCCTTAGTTTACCCCTTTTCTGTTATACCCACTTTATATTCTTTACGATACAGTTAATGGTTTCTAGCTTATATTCCATTATCATTACTAAATATAGTAATGAATACTCTGGTTGTTGAAGCTTACTAGCTACGTTTAAGCAACTCCAACATGTTCAAAATCTAAATTGTACTTTGTTGAATATCGACAAGGTGCCAGTGAATGCAAATGACATTTTGGTGGACTTAAATGATTTTGAGTGTTCTGATTGCATCTTATAGATGAATATATTTATAATGAACAGTTAAAAAATGTAAGAGTTTTAAAATTAAACCAGCTGGTATATCAGATTCCAGGTACAGAACAGTCGTTAGAATGGAAGTGTTATCTCTCAATGAACAATAATTGCAGTGGAGAAATAGTTTACCTGCTAGTATCATTTTATGTATGCAAAAAAGTCACCTATAAAATGATAGGTCAGTGGGAAAAAAGGAAGACAAGAGGGAAGGAGGAAGAGAGGAAGAGGGAGAAAGAGAGGAAACAGAAGGAAGGGGAGGAAGGAAAAGGGAGGAAATAAATTATTTTATGTTTCTATTTATGTTTCACTGGATAAAGTGCTGACAACAGAGACAGAAAACTTGAGCTCAGCTCTTTATATTTTAATTGTGCTGGACCAGAAACAGTACACAGCCTCTTAGCCTCATGTTTCTTATCTGTCAAATTAGTGTTAAAAAAAGTTATATCACAGAGATTTGGCAAGAATCTTAGAATACATATGAAATACATTTATGATCATTTACCAAGTCTGATGGTTTCTTTTTTAAAGCCATCATCAACTCTTTCTTACAAGTTCTGATAGCCATGAACTAAAATCTGATAGAAATATTTTCATGAGGTTCTTACAATTTAACAACAGAGCCCTATAGTGATACAATGAATACAAATTGGTGTATGTATGGTCATGTGAATGTGTCCATGTCTAAGGACCACTTGGGTTATTCTTTGGTCATATGCTTCACTTATTGTAAGAATTATTTTATAGGAGTTCCCACCGTGGCACAGTGGGTTAAGAATATGAGTGCAGCAGCTCAGGTCACTGCAAGGTGTGGGTTCTGGCCCTGGCCCTGCGTAGTGGCTTAAAGGATCTAGCATTGTCACAGCTGTAGCACAGGTCACAGCTGGGAACTTACATGTGCCATGGGTGCAGCCATAAAACAAACAAACAAAAAAAGTTGTGTAATGTTTGCTGCTTAATCAGACGACACACGTCGTGAGGTCATAATGACTCTAGGAAACAGACTTTTGTGGGCGCAGAGACATAATCTGGGGTAGACTGCACGCTACTTCAACTCTCAAAACAGAACAGGGACAGCAGAAACAAACATGGATATCATAGATGACCTATATGATTAATCCAATAAAGTATTAACTGTGAGCGTAAGCTTCTAGAATCATTATATAGTGAATTAAAATATAATTTCCAGTGGAGAAAGATGATAAAAATTCTAAGTGCCTTCTGTCTCAAACTCTGGATTTTCAATAATAGAGCATTTTCACATGAAGCCCATTATAACAGTCTTCGTAAAAAGAACAAGGGGCTCCATCATGTCACTAATATCTGTTGTGAGAACAACATATAACAGAAGCAATATATTAGAAGACTCTGAGTATTCAGGAATAGAAATAAATATCATTAAAAACATTAAGTAATTAAGTAAATAAATGGATATATATTTGATTTTTCAATATTTATTCCAATGATAGCCTTCATAAGTTTTCGGTATAAATTATGCTAGTCATTTAATGGGGTAATTCTGGTTTTAAGGGATGATTTGAAAAATGGAGTTTTTGTTTTGTTTTGTTTTAATCTCCCTAATCGCACTAGGATGTCAACACATTCAGTAATATCTGCTTCCTGGTCACCACTTGGCCTTTTTATCATGGCTTCTGGCAATGGTGCATTTCATTTTTATTAATGAATGTTTAGATGTGTTAAGCATCCTGACAAGACTTCTCTAGCCTGATATCTCAGAATTGACAAGAAGTGCCCTGATGATTTCAATTGTTGGAAATTATAAAAACTGAACATTTGGCTTGGATGGCAAGCCTGTTTCACCAATATGCTGTACTTCGTACTTGCATGGCTTAGAATTTATATAAGCCTGAGCATAATTGTGAAGCCATCTAATCTGCTTATTAACTATTTTATAATTCTCAGTTTCTTTACTTGCAAAATATTCCCTATTTCCCAGTGTTAAGAACATTAAAAGAGACAACTAATATACATATAAATATATATGCAGCAGCCACTAATGGAGCCGTGAAATCTATATTACACGGAAGAGAATACATAGGTAGGCAGATACGAGCAATACATATTCTTTGATACTATTAACAGAAAGGATTTCAGGAGTTCCCATTGTGGCCCAGGGGGTTAAAGACCCAGAATTGTCTCTGTGAGGATGTCGATTTGATCCCTGGCCTCACTTAAGTGGGTAAAGGATCCGGCATTGCTGCAAGCTGTGGTGTAGGCCTCAGGTCCAGCTCCAGTTCAGCCCCTGGCTTGGGAACTTCCACGTGCTATTGGTACAACCATAAAAACAGGGGGACAAAGGATTTCACCACATTCATCATAAGTGTTTTTTGTCTTTCTGCTTTGGTTCATGCTACCAAATAATAAAACCTAACACCGTGAACTAGGGACCTTCATTTCCTTAAATACTAAAATTTGCAGCCCAGGATTTCTTAAATTCTGCTGAGAGTAGTTTTAAAGAAGAAAAGCACGGCGCTGCTTCATCTTCCCAGCACGTGGTGTCTTCCAGGGCAGTGCTGGCCTCACTGAGAGCACAGCCCGACTTAGTAGATAATCTGTTTGCAGTCAGTTTGTTCACCCTGACCAATCAGTTTACACAGACTGTAGCTAATATTTTATATTATTTTAATAAAAGCTGTATTTGATTTGGAATGTCAGAACTTTTACTCATGGTAGCATTAATCAAGTATGTATTAATCTGTTCTCCACAAGCATAATTTCACTGAAGCCTCAGTATAAACTAATCTGGACTGTGTGGTAACTTGGTGACAGCTACAGCACAGCTTGACTCTGCAATCATTCTGATGTGTTTTGCAATTATTTTCAATCATAGATATTCAACAGTTCTCGTACACGCCAGGCTGAAAACCTGGGACATCGCTCTCTGATTTGATAATCACATTCTTGAGAAGTTCAGTCTAGAAAGGAACACTGCTGAGCTGAGAGTGTCTGTGGGTGAGTGAAGAAAGATCTCTTTTGCACACGAGTGGCTCTCTGTACGCTCGGCCTCTCACCCCTTGTTCTGACAGCCGTTTTGAAAGTTAGTGTTACCACCACAGTGAGGGCTGGGGGTGGAGCACATCCTCTATGCTATTAAAGCAGAGAACTCAGTTTTTATACTTCACCTGTGTTCTCTCATCAACTCCACGTAGAAATGGCGATAAATTCCTTTATCTGGATGTATGATTTCTGTATTAAAATTAGCACCCAAAATTCTTATGTTATTTAAAGAAAAAGGGAAAATTTGGTGTTTCTACCAACTTATGGTGATAGAAGAAAGAGTGAATATAATTGAAAGAAAGAAATCAGCTCCATAAATGCTTGAGCATATGAAGATTTGAGTTAATAGCGCTCAACCTTGTCAGTCATCATTGTACCTTTATTGTTCTATCATAAATGTTTTAATAAATGTTATTGATGTATAATTTTCTTAAAATGGAAATAATTTAAGGAGTGTTATGAGTTTTGGTAAATGTGTGTTTCTATCTTTCCAGCGATCATCATATAGGCCGTTAGCAGCACCTGAAAAAGCAGGCGTGTACTTCACTGTAGTCAACCTTATCACAACTTTCTCAAACTACCTTTGAGCTACTTTTCTCACTATACTGATTTTAAATTTCCTTGAATCTTATATAAATGTAGTCACACAGTATGTGTTCTTTTGTTAAAATCTAGCTGCTTACACTCAGCATTCATGCTGTTCTACCGACACCAACATTTAATAACAAATAACTTATAATACTCCATTTCTACAATAAAATGAAATCATAGATTAATCCTTAATTTCAAATGGAAATTAAATAATATAAACAGATATCATATGTAACAGACTTGTAAATTTACAGACATGTCTAATACTATGAGATAGCTAGATCATTTTTGCCTATATAAAAATGATAAATTGACTTCATCATTATAAAATCATTATCATTGGCAATATTTATTTTAAAATCAGGGTTTTTTAATTAATTGTACCTTCTTCCATTTTATTTCGATTAAAGATAACATCGTATATATATTTTATCATTTTTAAAAATTAAAGTATGGTTGATATAACAATGTTTCTTCATTTACTATTTTTTGTGTGTGTGTGTGTCTTTTTTTTATTATTATTAACAATGAATTTTATTTCAGTTATAGGTGTACAAAGATCATAAGTCAATTCGATAGAATTTGTGTCCCAAACCCACAGTGCATCCCCCCACCCTCCAGATTGTCTTATTTGAAAAACCAAGGTTTTCCAAAATCTGTGAGTCATTGTCTGTTCTTCAAAGAAGTTTATTGTGTCCCTTTAGTTTCCACATGTAAGCGGTAGCATTGGGTGTAGCTGTCTAACTGTCTGACTGGTTTCACTTCGTATGATAATTTCTAGGTTCATCCATGTTGCTATAAATGTTGTTATTCCGCTCCTTTTAATGGCTGAGTAATATTCCATTGTGTGTATGTACCATATCTTCCCTATCCAGTCCTCTGTCGATAGACATTTAGGTTGTTTCCATGACCTGGCTTCTTCCCTCTCTAGCTGCTTTAGATGTAAAGTTAGGTTGTTTATTTGAGCTTTTTTTACCTCGGCTGTCCTGAGGTAGGCTTGTATTGCTATATACTTTCCTCTTAGCACTGCTTCTGCTGCATCCCAGAGGTTTTGGAGTGACATGTCTTTGTTGTCATTTGCTTCTAGGTATTTTTTAACTTCCTCTTTGATTTCTTCAGTGATCCATTGGTTGTTTTCTTCTTTTTGTATTCATTCGGCTAGTCTATGTCTTTTGGTTGGGGCATTCAGTCCATTAACATTTAAGGTAATAACTGATATATATGTTCTTATTGCCATTGTATTAACTGTTTGGGGTTTTTGTTGCTCTTTTTTTTACCCTGAAGTTTTAATATAGGAGTCTATATACAAATGAGATTGATTTAAGTTGTTGGTTTCTTAATTGCACGTGCATCTCCAGTGACCTGCATTTGTGCTCAGGTCTCACGATTTCTGATTTTGGTAGCATAGTTGTGCATGGATGATTTAGTATCTTTACTGTATATATGCCTTTCCTGGTGAGCCTTGTCATTTGTGGTGTTTTTGTTTCTGGTTGTGGCCTTTTGTTTTCTGCCTAGAGAAGTTCCTTTAAGATTTGTTGTAAAGCTGGTTTAGTGTTGCAGAAATCTCTTAGCTTTTGCTTCTCTGTAAAGGTTTTGATCTCTCCTTCAAATTTGAATATGAGCCTTGCAGGGTAAAGCAATCTTCGTTGGAAGTTTTTCCCTTTCTTCACATTTAGTATATCATGCCACTCCCTTCTGGCCTGCAGGGGTTCAGCTGAAAAGTCTGCTGATAACCTTATTGGGGTTCCCTTGTATGTCATTTGTTTCTTTTCCCTAGCTGCTTTCAATATTTTCTCTTTGTCTTTAATTTTGGTCATCTTGATTAATATATGTCTTGGGGTGTTCCTCCTTGGGTTTATTTTATATGGTACTCGTTGCACTTCCTGAATTTGACTGAATGGTTCCTTTCCCATATTAGGGAAGTTTTTGGCTATTACCTCTTCAAATATTTTTTCTGTCCCCTTCTCTCTCTCTTCTCCCTCTGGCACCCCTATAATACGGATATTGGTGCATTTAACATTATCCCAGAGTTCTCTGAGACTCAGCTCATTTCCTTTCAATCTTTTATCTCTTTTCTCTTCCGCATTAGTGATTTCCACTAATCTGTCCTCCACCTCGCTGATTCGTTCTTCTGCCTCCTGTATTCTATTGTTGGCTGCTTCTAATGCATTTTTTATTTCACTTATTGTATTTTGCATCTCTTCTTGTTTAATTTTTACAGCTTGTATTTCTCTGCTCATTGTTTCCTGTAAATGATCAATCTTTGCCTCCAGTTTATTTCCAATGCCTTGCATCATCTTCAGCATCAACAGTCGAAAGTCTCTTTCTGAGAGGCTGATAATCTCCTCATCACTGAGCTGTTTTTCTGGGCTTTTCTCTTTCTCCCTTATCTGGGTTAGAGTTTTCCCTCTTTTCATTTTTATAGGTTTTTGGTGTGGTGACCTTTTTGCCAACAATAGAGTGGTAGCCTCTCTTAGTTCAGGTGTTTGCCTCCTCTGTGACTAAAGTTGTTATGGGCAGGGCTTGCTGTAGGCTTCCCAATGGGAGGGACTGATGCCTGCCCACTGGTAGGTGGGGTTGATTCCTATCCCTCTGATGGGTGGGGCTTTGTCTCTGGATGAGATTAGAGGCTGGCTGTGTGCCTGAGGGGTCTTTAGGCAGCCTGTTTAGTGATGGGTGGGGCTGTGATCCCACCTAGATTATTGTTTGGCCTGGGGCTTCTCAGCACTGATGGGGGGGACCAGATTTTCCCAGAAATGGCCCCCTCCAGAGAAATGCAGGCTAATGAATGTCCCCGAGAGCTTCACCTCCAATGCCCTTCCCCCACAACAAGGCACAGTCACCCCTATTTTCCCAGGAGATCCTCCAAGAATTGCAGTCAGGTTCCACCCGGATTCCTATGGAGACTGCTTTGCCCTGGGACCCAGTGCACGTGAAAGTCTGTGTGTGCTTTTCAAGGATGGGGTCTCTGTTTCCCCCAGTCCTATGGAGCTCCTGCACACAAGCCCCGCTGGCCTTCAATGCCAGATGCTCCGGGGGCTCTTTCTCCCTGAGACCGATCTCCAGGCATGGGGTTTGGACGTGAGGCTCAGAACTCTCAGTCCTGTAGCTGAGTCTCTGTGATGCAGTTACTTTCCAGTCTGTGGGGCTTCCCGCCCGGAGGTATGGGGTTGCTTCTATCGCATAATCGCCCCTCCTACCTCTTGATGTGGTCTCCTCTTTGTCTTCTGGAGTAGTATATCTTTTTTGGAAGTTTACAGTCCATTTGGTTGAAGGCTGCTCGGCATTTGGTTGTAGTTTTGCTGTTTTTTGGGAGAGAAGTTGAGCTCCAGTCCTTCTATTCTGCCATCTTAATCCAATCTCTCTTTTCATTTACTATTGCACAGCAAAATGATCCAGTCATACACAGTGGGACCCTGTTATCATTTTATTTTTAAACTGTCTTTGCCTTTGTATTTAAAGTGTGTTTCTTATAGGCAACATATAGTTAGATATCACATATTTATTCACTCTGACTTTTAATGGGGCTTCTTGGCCCTGTTACGTTCCGTGTGATTATTGATACAGTTAAGTTTCAGTCTGTCATTTTACCCTCAGTTTTCCTTTGACCACATCTCTTCCTGTTCTCTGTCCCCTTTTCCCTCTATTCCTGCCTTCCTTAGTATTGTATTTTTGAGTGATTGCAATGAATCTGCATTTTTGGCTTTTAATTTTTTTATTGGTTGCTTTCGTGTTTCCTGTATACCTGCTACCTTATCACATCATTTCAAGCGATATACTTAATTGCATTGAACTTGGATCTGAAAGTATATTTTTCAGAAAATTTGGATAATCATAGGCTGTTCTTCAGTGGGTGTTTTATTGTCTCCTTCCTCTCTTCTATCTGTGGATACCCTCATTACCCATGTATAAAACCAAGTGAAATGGCCTCACGGCTCACTGCTACTCTTCACTGTTAATTTTTTTCCTCTGTGTGATAATTTAGATAGTTTCTACTGCTAAATCATCAAGTTCACTAATTTTTTTCTTGTGAACTTTCCTGACTTTAATTCATTCAGTGTATGTCTCTCCTCAGTCATTAAAGTTTTCAGCTCTAGAAATTTTGTCTCTAAAAAATAATTTGATTTTATGCTTCACTTTTTAACATATCATACACACAACAGTTGTAATAACTGTTTTACTATCCTTATCTGTGTTTGCTTCTGATCAAGATTGACTGATTGATTGACTTTTCTCCTAGAGCTTGATTTTGCTGCTTCTTCCCATGCCTGATCATCTTTGATTAGATGTGAACTCTACCTTGTTGGATGCTCGAGTCCTAGGTACTCTTGTATACCTGTAAATGTTTTGAGTTTTCCTTTGGGACACCGTTATTTTATTTTAGGATCTGTGTGATCCTTTTGGGTCCTGCTTTTAAGAGTTATTTGGCAGGAGTTCCCTCTGTGGCAGAGTGGGATAATGATCCTGTGTGTCTCTTTGGAGGTGTGGCCTGGATCCCCTGCTTGGTGCCGTGGGTTAAGGATCTGGTGTTGCTGTAGCTGTGGCACATCCTTCGATTTGATCGTCAGTGCAGGAACTTCTCTCTGTTGGGGGTGGCAGAAAGGAAAAAAAAAAAAGATTTATTTGGCAGAGGTCAATCAGTGAGTACAATTTCTGTGTACTCTACCCAATGCCCAGTGAACTAAGAGATTTTTCCATCTGGCTAGGGAAAATAGGCACCCACCATGCCAGTAGGGCCAAATAAGTTTCTTCTAATCCTTTTGTATGTTTTCCTTTTTTGACATGCATGCAGTAATAATTCTCTGATGAATATTTGAGAAGGATCCTCTGTGCAATATTGGCTTTGTCTCTCTGAGCTTTCTGTTCTCTTGTACTCTGTCTGGTAACCTCTCGTTGCCCCCTTTCCCGCCCAGGACCCTCAGCTCTGTGTTCTAAACTATGGCTGTCTGCATAGATCTGCATGTGTTCCTGTCCCCTTACTACAGTTTGGAAGCTGCCTCAAGGAGTAAGTGGGACAATCAGAGAGCTTACCTTATCTGTTCCTGTCTCTATGGGGTGTCTCTCCTTTGCTGACTGGCTGTTTAGTTTCTCATAAATTCTTTAATACATTTTGTTTAGTTTTTCTGGTTTTTTCAGTTGTGAGAGAAATTCTCGTTGAACTCAGTTCATTTTAACTGTAAGCAGAGGTCAGGTTTTTTTGTTTGTTTTTGTCTTTTAAGGATACCTTTTACTGGGTATCAAGTCCTAGGCTGACAGTTATTCTTGTTTGACTTTTAAAAATCTTTCTCTTTTATCTACTGAAATCACACTGTTTCTTGAAAAGTTAGCTATGAATCTCATTTTTTTTTTTTTTTGTCTTTTGTCATCTTAGGGCCGCACCTGTAGCATGTGGAGGTTACCAGGCTAGGGATCTAATCGGAGCTAACAGCCACTGGCCTACACCACAGCCACAGCAATGCAGGATCCAAGCTGTATCTGAAACCTACACCACAGCTCATGGCAGTGCTGGATCCTTAACCCACTGAGCAAGGCCAGGGATTGAACTCGCAACCTCATGGTTCCTAGTTGGATTTGTTAACCACTGAACCACGACGGGGACTCCTATAAATCTTATTTTTTAATTCTGCAAATAATATGCCTTTTTCCTCTGGCTGCTTTTGAGATTTTTTTTTTTTTTTCACATTTTAGCAGCTTTAACGTGTCTGAACATTTTCAAGTTTATAGTAGTTCTTGATTTTATGATTTGCTTTCATTTGTATTTTTGAAAACTCTGGGCCACTACCTTTTGATATATTGTTTATTTCTCATTCTGTCTTGTTTTGGGGACTCAGATTATTAGTACATTATACTGTAATTCTATTACCTTCATCTCTCTCACTTTTCTTAATTTTTTAACTTTTGCCCTTATGCACTTGCTTTGCATATTTATATCTTATCTACTTTTCAGTTTTCAGATTATGTTTTCTGCTGTGACTAATCTATGTTAAACCTGTCTGTTAAATAGATAAATTCACCTATAAAACAAATCTTGAATTTTTATGAAATATTTAAATAATCTCCTTGACTGTAGGACTTCTCTAACTTGCCTTTTTTTTTCTAACGTATCCAAAATACTGTATTCTAGAATTCATATTTGATAACTCTATCCTCTGCTTACCTTCCCTTCTGGTATTAATTATATATTGTCTCTTTGCCTGTTTATTTTTAATTGTGTGCTGATAGTCTTATAGAGCTAAATTGAGACATAGGATACTGTTATCTTCTTCTAGAATGTATTTTTGTGAGTGTAATGTGGTTGGGTTACTTGCAAACCAAGATCACCTTTATGCAATAAGGACTTATAGTATCTTGAAGCTAGACATAAATTCTTATGGTATGTTACTTGAACTGACACAGATATATCATTTAACTCTTAAATCCTTTATTATATGCCTGCACATAATTTTTGGTACTCCTGAATTATTGGCCATGCAATTTCACATCTCTCTACTTTGGCATCTGTCTTTCCATTTACCAGAAATATCATGCCCCACTCCAAGAAACATCATGCTAAATTTTTACATTCCAGATTAAATGTCACTTACTCTATATTACCATCCTTCCCCACCACTGCCTGAGCAAAAGCTTATTTCCCTAGATTCTCATAGGCTATTTGGCAGAATTGTGTGGCTAGTACTTTCACATTCCCTTATTAGATATTTCTTATACCTTTGTAATATGAGCTGTTTGAGGAAAAAAAAAACTAGGTCAAAGTTGTAATTGTAATAAGGGACCAAAACCTCAAAATCTTTATGTCCCCAGTTTATAATCCATTACCTGAAATATAGAAGTTTGCCTAATAATAGTTGCTGAATTGTGGTCCTGTGGTTTCATTGCTATATTCTTCAGCACATTTCACACCTTGTATCATTCTCTGGAAATGTGCTTCTGTGATCTCTGACCAAATCCAACTGGAACACTTCTATATAAAAGGACTGTGAATCCCTGGGCAGTGATTTCAGCATACTGCCACTCTTATGCCAAATCTAAACCATATGCTGTCAAAAGCCTTGCTCTAGGGTAAAGTCAGATCCAGAAAAATTAAGTGTTTCCATGAATTTAGGCTAATTCCCAGTAGTTATTCTTGTTCCAATTCCTGCTTTCAAATGATTAAAAAAGATACAGCAAAGTAGGTTAAAATGTCTGTTTTCATATATACTTTGAAAAAAAACCCTTTATATCAGGAGCACATGTACTTAAAATTTGAGCTCTGATTTAATTGGTTCTTCAAGAGATCAAAATGTAACTAGGATGTTAAGTGGGTCATAGGAGATATGAGTTAAAGGAATAAATATGAACATCAAAAATGAGACCAGTTCACTTGGGCCAGGACCCAAACCAAGTGATGAGAGGAAATGTGAGAAGCCTGGTAGAGACTAGTGTCTAAAATGAATGATCGCAGACACCAAGTGATATGCTTTGGAAGATGTCACGATGGTCAGTGTGGGAAGGCACATCTTCCAAGAGGAGACACGTGGCAAAACAGGAATTGCAAGTACTCTAGCTACACAAAGGAGTAAAAAACACCAAAGAGAAGTATCAGCATATGAAAGTCCTGGAGAGATCGGAGAAGGAAAATGGAGGGATGGAAATTTTGTATAAATCATATACTGTGTTCTTTAAAGCTCAGGTTTAATTTTATCATTTATTCCAGATACTCATGAGTATACACAGGCACACAGACAGCCACATCGTTTCAGTGATTTCTCAGGACTTTTAGGATTTTTTTTAAAGAAAACAAAAGCAATAATAAACAAATTGTAAAGATTTTATCGCCTATAAGGCCCTGCATGCTGTAAGACTGGCCAATTTCTTCAGCCCTACATCAAGAAAATGCTTCCCTTAGTTAGCTCACTGCATCCATGACTTTCATTCAGATCCTTATTAACCTCTTCATGCTTCCTCCTCCGTTTACCTTATAAACTCTAAGTTGTATTTCAGATCTTATCTAAATCTTCCTACCAGAGCTTTTCCTGAAATCACAGTCATATCCACCTGTTATAGACTGTGATAACATTATTCAAATTTATTCATAATATTCCCAAAGTTTATCATTAACTAGATTTTAAGCTCCAAGAGTAGGAAGACACAGTAGCTTTTCGCTTACCATGGTCTTCTCAAAAGCTGGTATAATGCATTGCCCGTCTTAGTTCGTTATGGCAAGGACTCAAGAAAAAAGAATAGTGAAAGACTTATTGGAACAGAGCACAACTTAAATTCTTGGATTTAAAATCAGAACAGTATTCCTGATACTAGGAAAGGGATATAAGAATACAACCAAAGTAGCAGAAAGATAACTGAACTGTCTGTATGGACCTCTCCAAAGACCGAAAAAATGCTTGAACTGAGAGATGAAATTGCATCTCACAGCAAAATGATACATTTGCATTTAATTACAACAATATAATAATAATAATAATAATAATAAAGCAGTCAACCTTTACTGAGAGTTTATCATGTATTAGGAACTTGTCCAAACATGCTAATTCTTTATGGGGTAGGAATTCTTGTTATCCCTATTTGCGATATAATAATGTTAAGGAACACAGAGTCTTCTTATCTGGAAACATGCCCGAGCTACATCCAAGAGGTAGCTGTGCTTAAGGATGAACACAGTATTTATTTATCTATACGCTATACTATCTATATATCTGCATCTAGATCTATGTATACTATCTGTATACCATCTATGTATACACACACTACATATACATATATGTATATATATACACACACACACACACACTACCTATATACCATCTGTATATACACATTATATATGCTCTCTCTCTATATATATATATGTACAGTGTGTATCTATATGTATGATACATACCGATATTCATTCTTTGTTTTGGAATTTATCTCTATTCCTTGAAGGCATAAATAGCACAAACACAAATTCCTTGGTGAAGGGTTGTCCAGGGTACAGTCGATATCTTAAGAAGATCCCAGGGTTGTTACAACATAACCACTAGAGAGCAGTAGACCCTTAGAACCTACTGTAATCACTTATCAACATATTTACCTTCCCTGTTAGATTTTCCTTTTCTTAAGAGCAGGGATTAAATGTTGCTCACCTTCACATTCCACGAGCTTTGTTCCACTTCACACAAAGTATGTGCTTAATAGGGATGGCTAAATAAATATTTGAAATCAACTCAAATTAAAGGTTACTTGTATCAGATTTGCTCAGTATCAAAGTCATTTGAGATGATTTAAGGGAAAGAAAAGTGTGTTCGTGTGTGTGTACAGGAACAGAGATCATAAAACATATTCTTAAACGTGATCATATTATACCTTAAATGTACATGCAATAAATATGCCAAGTATTTTTCACTTAAACCACTGTGAAAACCTCAATTCAGAAGAGGCAGAGAACCTGGCCACTTTCCTTCTTCTTAGTCCTGTTCCACAGATAAATAAACAAAACATCAGTGCACAAAGAGGAAATTAGTAGATTTTAGGCAGCCAAAAGAAAATAATGAATTACTTATTAAATCATCTTAAAGGAAATAATTTGATAATACTATTAGTAACCCTGTGTTCCTTTGTTTGAAAAGAGACAGTTGCGATTGAATTTTTTTTGGCCATGCCTATGACATGTGGAAGTCCCAGGGCCGTGGATCAAATCCACACCACAGCTGTAACCAGAACCACAGTGCCGACAACACCAGATCCTTAACCTGCTGAGCCGTGAGGGTACTCCGTGATTTAATTTCAAATATCAGAAAATATAAAAGGATTTTTCTCTAGCAACTGAGTCAACTTATTAAAATTGTTTCTCCTGTTTTTCACATGCCCATGATTTCTAGTTGGAACATATCAAATAAACAGAAAATTATCTAACGCAGATCATCATTTTGCATTTTATGTGCTAACTGGGTATCTCAATACATGTTAATTTAGATTATTTTTTCCTTGTTTTTATTTACCATATAACATCAAACACTTGATATTCACAAAATCCCAGACCTTGACGTATTTATCATCAGTATTTGCCTAGGGATTTGGTGCTATCAATAATGTGTAATAGTTTGGAAGGTCAGTACTGTGGAGAAGCACACTTACATCCACCCACACATAAATAACCCCTATTGTCCAAGGATACGCTGAGAGACGTTATTTGGAATGGGAAATATAAACCCTAGAGCTTCAGAGACTTATTCAAATATCAACCTGTAAAATAAAAATAAGGGGAAAATATGTTCACTTAATTCTCTAACATTTTCCCATGACAATAGGAAGGAGTTCCGAGGAAATTACAGGAGTCAGAGAACTTGGGTTGTCTGGTAGAAGACTGTGAATAAAAATAAGTATTCAAAAAAAACACAAATTCAGATCCAACACACACTATGAATCAAGCAAATGAACTAATTTTGTATAGATGCCGTAACAAAGTAAGTCACTTATTGTAGGTTAGAGTCTAGTATATGTATGTGTGTGTGTATATATATATATATATATATATATATATATATATACACACACACACACGCACACACTCATATAGGTGGCAAACTCATTTTTTGGAATTTTATCCATAAGAATTTTTTATTAGATGTGTCTTTTCAAATATTTGTTCCCAGCCTGTGGCTTCTCTTTCCTTATCTTAATAGTGTCTTTTATAAAAACAGAAGTATTTAATTTAAATGAACTCCAATATCAATATTCCTTTTATAGGTGGTATATTAAAAAGTCATTCCCCAAACTGAGGTTACCTAGACGTCCTCCTATGTTGTCTTCTAGAAATTTTATAGTTTGCATTTTACACTTAGATCTGCAATCCGTTTGGAGTTGATTTTTGTGAAGGTATAAAATCTGTGTCTAGATTTATTTAATTCAAGTGAAGTTCAGTTCCCGTCACCAGATTTAAAGGCACACACATTATATCAGCGATTATGACATTGTAGTTGTATCATATTACCGTTTAGCTTGGGAAAAGTTTAAAAAGAGCTCATGACTGACTCAATTGAAATCTGTAATAAGACTTAGATCATCTAGGAGAAGTATTTGTCAAATATCATTGTAATTGATCTCAAATATTTCTTTCCCAAAGTGGGACATTATTAACTAGCTCATGACAAAGAAATATGTATACACATATGTGCCCATGTACCAGAAAAAAATAAGTAGCTGTCATTATTTTGTGGTTCTGTTTATCACAGAGAGCTCACATAAACATCTAAGGAACATACTAAAATGAATTTAGTGTAATAGCAAATAATCGAAATGAGACTAAAATTTAAAGTGCTATGTGTGATATGGATATGCCTGCTGAAGACATACTCTTTCTACTTTATGTCAGGGGACATTTTGCTAATCACTTGAGAAAGGAAGGCAGGATCCCAAGGTAGAACATAGTTTACTTAGTAGCTTTCTGAATAAATGTAGTTTAAGAAGGAATTTAATAGGATTTTTTAAATGAAAGTTTTCAATTTTGCTAGTTAATATGTATCTCACAAATAAGTTGGCTTTTTAATCTTACTATGTTTAACCTGAAATATGCTGAAAAATTATTTTAAATTTATGTATAATGTAGAGGTATTTTATGTGTGTATATGTTTTGATATATAACATGCATGTGTATTAGAGTGTATTCAGTTATCATATATCTGCAAACTATAAGCATGCTTTTATTTAGATTTTTTTCCTCCTAAAAAGAAGCTTGATCTATTCTGCTTTTGAGACCAAAAACCAGAAAAAATAAAGTAAAATAACTGAAACCCCACATTCCTTATTAAACATGGAGACTGTGGGAGTTCCTGCCGTGGTAGGGCGGAAGTGAATCCTACTAGTCTCCATGAGGACATGGGTTCGATCCCTGGCCTCTCTCAGTGAGTCAGGGGTCTGGCATTGCTGTGAGCTGGCTTAAATCCTGTGTTGCTGTGGCTTGGTTGTGGTGTAGGCCAGCAGCCATACCTCTAATTCGACCCCTAGCCTAGGAACCTCCGTATGCTGTGGATGCAGCCCTAAAAAGCAAAAAACCAACAAACAAAAAATATGGAGACATTACCT
Organism: Catagonus wagneri; assembly: GCA_004024745.2. NCBI lineage: Eukaryota > Metazoa > Chordata > Mammalia > Artiodactyla > Tayassuidae > Catagonus > Catagonus wagneri. Next base: position 28,829,248 of record PVHT020000886.1, on the reverse strand, counting down.
GAAGTAATTTTTCTCCTGCTGTCACATTGCATTAAATATATAGTCCATGTAAGTGTTTAGCAAAAAACATCCATTCTGTAAATGAGGTATTATTTAGCATAAGAAATGTAATTTAGAAAAAAATTCTAATCTGACAATAATTTTGATCTTGGGGTTTATAGTCATTACTTACTGCAGATTGTGGCTATAAAATGTTTGCATTGTTCTATTTCTTGAGATTTACCATATGCTGGTGCTACTTACATTCGCACACGTTTACACTTAAAAGACAAGCGTGCTCTAAGCTGCCAAAGGACAAAAGATGTCTTGGTTAGTTGTCTTCCCAGACTGGACTGGCTTCAGTTTCACATTGCTTTGAAAACCACAGTTCATGAGCCAACTTCTATATTATGGCTTTTACTCTTTATCTTTTCTTCCCTGGTTCTAAAAGTCACATTAAGGAGAGCGGAAATGCAGCCAGCATGAGTCCTCTAAAGTTTATGGTACATTTCTGGTTCTGGACAATCTGTGATTTTGCTGCCTATATTGGTTATTTTGCCATACAAATGAATTTTAAAGGTAGACTGTCAAATTTCATGAAGAGTCTTGATCAGTTTAGGGCGAACTGGACTATCCTTGAACATTATCTCTTCATTCAATTAGGTCTTCCAAAAAAGTTTCAAAAATTTTAAATAAGAATTTTGCATATATTTTATTTTTCTTATAAGAAACATATAATTTAGAGTTCCCATCGTGGATCAGAGGAAAGCGAATCCGACTAGGGACCATGAGGTTAAGGGTTCGATACCTGGCCTTGCTCAGTGGGTTAAGGATCCGGCGTTGCCGTGAGCTGTGGTGTCGGTTGCAGACGCGGCTCGGATCCCGCGTGGCTGTGGCTGTGGCGAAGGCCGGCGGCTGCAGCTCCTGTTAGACCCCTAGCCTGGGAACCTCCACATGCTGCGGGTGCGGCCCTAAAAAATGATAAGACAAAAAGAAAAGGAAACATATAATTTATATAATTTGATTAGAATATTATAAACATATATTGTTTAGTGTATATAATGTGTTTACCATATGGTGTGTGTATATATCTGTAGTGTGTGTGTGTATGTGTATTTCTTGTGAATACTGTACTTTTTATCATTTTGTCTATTTGTGACTGGAGAAATTTTTCACTGATGTTATATCTAGATGCTTATCTGAATTTAACCTTCAATTTGAATATGTTTAGAAATTCTCTTCATTTTTCCCAAAGATACTGATATCTGAAAATCACGGCATCATTTTTACCCCTTCAAGTCCTCATCTGTCGTTCTTTTCTCCCATAGTGAAGACCGCATGGCCGATACTCAGTAGATGAGTGGGTGGATACTGAACATCCTTGTCATGTTGCTGGTCACAGGGGTGTTATTCTAACACTTTATCACTGCAAGTGATGTCAGCCTAGATTTCTTTGTAGGTGTACTCTGTCAGGTTTAATAAGTTTTCTTGTCTTAGTCTGTAAGGGTTTTGTTTCTAATAATGAAGTGTTGATTTTCTTTGACTACTTTAATGTGCTGTTTTAGTTAGCACATTAATTTTATCTCTTAATCTATAGGGAATTATATTAACAGTTCTTAGAAGAATCAAATTTGGTCTAATATTTTGTTTAGGATTATTTCAATTATCTTAAAAAAGTAGCTGCATCTTCCTGATACGAGAAGGGGGTGTGAGAGGATGGTCGTGTCTCAGGTCTCGGGCAAGTTCCCGGGTTGGGCCATCGCGTGAGTGTCCTTGGCTTTGTGCAGGAAAGTGTTCAAGTTTATTCAGAAAGGTACGCATCCCACAGGCATAATGCCACAGTGTCAAGAGGCGAGAGTGGCCTGGCATGGGGGTAGCTAGTTTTTATGGGCTGGGTAATTTTATATGCTAGGATTATTCTAAGTATTTTGGAAAGGGGCAAGGATTTCCAGGAGTTGGGCCGTGACCCTCTTTGCAGCCTTTTACGGTCACCCTGGGAACTACCGTGCCGCCTGTGGGAGTGCCACTTGGCTGGTGTATGACAGCGACTGTAAAAGACGGCTCAGGGTCCACTGAAGTGCAGTCTTGACATCTCAGGCTGTTCTAACCAGGGTTCTCAGGGGCCGTGTCATTCTTAATGGTTGTGACCGGCGCCTTCTCTTCCTGTCTCAGTCCTTTCAGTTTCCTAAATTTTTATATAAATCTTGGGATGATAAGTTTCTTGAAAGTTTAATAGAATTCTGTTTTAAAGAGTTTGGACCTGTTTTTTGTTTTCTTCCCTTCTTTCTTTTTTTTTTTTTCTTTTTGCTTTGAGTAAAGTTTTTAATTATCAGTACTTTTTATTTTTTAAAGTACTGGGAATATTCTGACATTTTCTCTTTCAAATAAGTTTTAGCAAGTCAGATTTCTTTAGAACTTTTCTATTTCCTTTAAATCTTCAAAACCCTATGCATAGCATTCTTGGTACTCTATTCTTAGTGTTGTTTTTTTAATTATGTTTCCTTTTTCATTTCTAGTCATTTGTGTTTATTGTTTCAAAATTTTTCTCTTCTTTAGCATTTTCAAAGAACCATATTTTTTTCTGTTGATAATCCGTATCAGTCTTATCTTTTTTCTAGATTAATTTATATCCTTTTTGATATTTCTCTTTAATTTTATATCATTTATTCAGTTGTTTCTTGTCTTCATTTTAAATGTATCTTTGTCATTTATTTCTAAATGAATTGTTTTTAGTGCAAGTGGCCTGTATACTATCTCTCAAAGATTTGCTTGGTAGCCAACTTCTATAAATATTCAGTTTTACTGGCAAAGACTATTTACTCCCATCAGAGGATGCAGGGATCCCTATATGTCTATGAAATCCAGTTTACTTTATATACTTTATATTTTATTAATATTTTTGCCTGTTGGGCCCATCAATAATTCATTTTTTCAGCTGATATTTATGAGGTCCTACTTGATAGTAAATGCTCTAAGGAGAATCTGTCCTCCTAAAATTCATGTGTTGAAACCCTAACCTTCAAAGATGAGGGTAAAACCTGGTGGGGCCTTGGAGAGGTGATTAGGTCGTGAGGGTGGAGTCCTCTTGAATGAGATTAATGTTTGGTAGAGGAAACCCCACAGGACCCGTCTCCCCCCACACCCGAGGCGAGGGAGGAGGAAGCAGACCTGTACCAGGGTCGTTAGGCTGGCCCCTTGTCCTTGGATTGCTGGGTCTTCCGAGCTGAGAAACAAGCCTCTGCTGTTTATAGGCTACCTCGTCAGTGGTATTTGGTTAGGGCAGCCTGGGCAGACTGAGGTAAATGAGGATTTGGTAGTGACAGAGACAAAACCTCTGCCTTCAGGGAGCGAAAGTGCATTATTTTCATTGAGAGAGGAAGGTTCCAAGCTGCAAATATGATTGGGCGTTGTCAGCCCTCCCTTGTGCTTTCATAAATCATTACGTCATTTATGTTTAGATAGCATTGTCAGAAAATAACAGTTTAGAATCTTTAAAAATTCCTTGAAAACAGACTTTTATTATATACTACTTCCCCTCATCTTCGATAAAAATTATATATTTTGTCTGATGTCAACAGAGCTACTCAGTCTTATTAGTTATTATTATTATTAGTAGTAGTAGTAGTAGTAGTGGTAGTAGTAGCCTCTTGGTAGATGTAATCATGATTTTAAACATTTATTTTCGTTTCTTTTTCTTTAAATTTTCACATGCTTTTATATTAGTAGTATATCATTTTTGAGATTTGGCTGGGTGTATTTGTTTATTTCAGGTATAAAAATCTGTGCTTCTGAGATGATAAATTTAGACCATTTACCTCTGTTTTGGTTAATGATATACTTGGTCTTATTTCTACCATCTTATTTTATTGTACTTACCTTCATTATAAAAAACCTGTGGGTTGTCGTCATCAGTGGCGTATAGCCTAAATATTCTTAGCAATACACACGTATATAAAGGAAGACGTGACAATGCAGCACAGGTGACTGGCGTAAACTCTAAGTTCCATTTAGGGAACTTCTGTCTTCAAGATGTGTTCAGACTCAATCGCGCATGTATGAACTACGCACCATTCTTCAGTCAGGAAGCGCTCTTGCAGCTCGATGGCCCAGCTGCTACCTGCCTCATGGCGGACCCCTCCTTTACTGTGGTCGTCGTGGCTTCCATGGGCAGGTGCTCAGTTTCCACAAGAGCATATTAATGACTCTGGCCTGTTTTCCCCAAGAACAGCTGTCCCACTGAGAGCGCCGTAAAGTTCTGTGCTGTGATTCTCTTACTGACATTAGCGTGGGTTCACCGTTATGGGTCACTTGCTTCAGACGCTGTATCTTCAAGGTCATGGGCCTGAGGGTAGAACTTCTTACAAAGTGTTTTGGATCCATTTCAGAACTGTCTGTTTTCTGAGCGCCACCCCAAACTTGTAGCCTTATTGTCTATTTTGCGAATGATAAAACACAGTATATTGAAATGATGTTGTATATGTTGCCTGAAAATTCCATGGAGACCCGTTAAGTATAGTGACTGTTTCTTAATGGGAGGTGTCACAACGTTCGTCTTTTGCTCTAAGGGGATAATTTTTAAAAATTTATTTATCATAAAACTCATCTATTGGAGGGTACAGTTAATGAATTTTAAGTAAATTTACTTAGTTCTGCAACCACTACCCTAATTTTCACTATGAAGGAATATCTTAATATGACTTAGACCACTGGGTCCATGGACACTCTCCTGAGATGGACACCTCTGAATTTGGTGAGATATATTTCATTTTTGAACATTCATGTGCAATATGAGGGCTTTTTGCTGCTTCTTCCTTTATAGATTCATTTAGCATGAGGCCATCTACGAAGCTAAGACGTTCTGTGCGATAATAAACAATCAGATTCACTCCAATCTGGATGGTGACAGAGGAAGAACTGACATGGCCCTGAGTAAGGCAGCGACATGTTTCCTGCTGTCCCCCCAAACTGCTTCTGGTGGTCTATGCTAAATGACATCGAGGAAAAACCATTGCCAGCTCATTAGTTGCGTACCATGTGCTAGGGCTATGTTGATTTGCTCCACAAAAGAGACAAAATCTGAAAGAGCAGCTGTAATTGGAGTCATCACCTGTTTTGACAAGACTTCCATTTCCCAGAGCTGTCCAATTTCTGCAGAGGCCAGCTGAGTGAGCTCAGTAAGTACGAAAGAGGACCGAACTGCTGTTTTTTCCATGTCCTTGCTGCTGTCTTAGGTATGCGATGCTGCTTTAAGAGCCCCAGTTTTATATGGAAGGGCAGTTCCAGGCCAGCTCTAGTCAGGTGTTTCATCATGTGCACTCAGGTACGGTTCCAAAAAATGTGTTTATTGCCCACTCCATTCCCACTCTGACTTAGTATTTCTTCTCCTCTTCATTTCCCTCATGCCCCCTTTCGCCCTCCTGTTCCTGACCATTTTCTTTTTTCTGTATTCCTGTCTCTCCCTTCTCACCCGCCTCCTTTTTCTTGCCATATCCTCAGTTTTCTATGTCACAACAATACATTTACAAGTGTCTTGTAGAATATCAATATTCTAATTGCACTGTCCCAGGAAGTCCTTTTATGTTATCCAGCCCAGAATCTTGGCAGAAGTTCATTTTGAAAATATGCCATCATTACTCAGTAGAATAGAGGAGGACACATGATTTAAAAATTACAGGAAATAGCTCAAGCTGCTGTAAACTTCAGAAGTTTTTCTCTCCTATTAAAACAACTTCATAGCAACAATTAGGTTAGAAATTTCTCTCTCCATCATTTTATGAACATTATTTATTTAAATCATTTTAGACAAATACTTTAAAAACCTCTCTTTATCTTTAAAGTAGTTTGTATTTATCTGACTTCCTATGTAGAGACTGTATATATAAATAATTAATGTGTCAGTTACTGACTCATAAAAAAATACCTGTTCTTGGGTTTTTTCCTTCTCTTCAGGATTTGGACCTTCCAAAACATTCAGGTCTCCATAGGAAGTTGAACTGATCTTAACCAGCCTCTCATGGCATTGTTTTTAGTTAGCTATGAGCAATAGTCACCTTCACTCTGCTTGTTATAATCAGGAATATATATATATATTATATACAGTAAAATTTACCATTTTATATACTACAATGAATTTTGACAAGTGTATACAGTTGTGTAAACACCATGACATTCATGATTTAGAACATTTTCTTTATCCCACAGATTTCCTCATACTCATTTGTAGTTTTCTCTCCACATATTTAGCTCCTGAAAACTGAAGTTCTTTTTTCTTTCACTATAATTTTATCTTTTTAAAAAATAATTGCAAGAGCTCCTGTTGTGGCTCAGTGGTTAGCAAATCCGACTAGGAACCGTGAGGTTGCGGGTTCGATCCCTGGCCTTGCTCAGTGGGTTAAGGATCCGGCGTTGCCGTGAGCTGTGGTGTAGGTTGCAGACGCGGCTCGGATCCTGTGTTGCTGTGGCTGTGGCGAAGGCCGGCGGCTACAGCTCCAATTAGACCCCCAGCCTGGGAACCTCCATATGCCGCGGGTGCGGCCTTAGATAAGGCAAAAAGACAAAAATAAATAAATAAAAATAAATAAATAAAAAATAATTGCAAAATGGAATTATAAAGTATATAATTTCATATGTTCAGTACCTGAGATTATTTCAAGTTGGTACACATATCAGTGATTTGTTTATTACTCACATGTTATATTCTATAAAATGCGATTATCTGGTCATAAGTAGACATTTGGCTAATTCCAGTTTTTTTCTATTATGGGTAATGCTGCTATGCACAATAAAAGATGCATATCTCTATGATCATGTTTTCCTATCAAAAATCCTTTTGAGATTTCTGGATGGAAGTATTTTTAGCTTAATAACAAATTGCCAAACTATTCTCAAAAGTGGCTGTAACCATTTTGAATTCTAGTTAGAAATTTATAAGAAATTATAAATAAGTAACCAATTAAAATCTAATGAACAAGGAGTTCCCTTTGTGGCTCAGTGGTTAACGAATCCGACTAAGAACCATGAGGTTGGGGGTTGGATCCCTGGCCTTGCTCAGTGGGTTAAGGATCCGGCGGTGCCGTGAGCTGTGGTGTAGGTTGCAGACGCGGCTCGGATCCCGCGTGGCTGTGGCTGTGGCTGTGGCTGTGGCAAAGGCCGGCGGCTACAGCTCCTGTTAGACCCCTAGCCTGGGAACCTCCATATGCCGCGGGTGCGGCCCTACATAAGGCAAGACAAAAATAAATAAATAAATAAAATAAAATAAAATCTAATGAACAATATAATGAATGTAAACAATGACATCGTGGTTTAATTTTGTGATGTAATAGATGTCGCTACATTGGCAATCTAATTACAATATATAAATTACAGACTGTACCTTTTAAACTTACAGCATGTTACATGTCAAATTTATTGAAGTTTTTCAAAATAAGGAATATGTAAAAGTTCTAGTAGCTCCAAATCCTGGCTGACACTCGGTATTCTGAGGTTTTTGTCTTGGTTGGATTTGATTTGCAGTCACTAATAAGGGGTGTGAAGTGCTGACCAAGTATGGTTTTTAATCTTTATGTTTCTAGTAAGTGATTTAGGCATCTTTTCATATGCTTATTGGCTTCATGTTTATCTTGGCTAAGTGTTTGTACGTTTTGTCCATTGTATATGTACATTTATTAGATGATTTATTCACTGGTAGTGCTGTGGTAGTTCTTTTTTTTTCATTTTTTGTTGTAAAAAGACTACTTGTAAAGTTTTATTGAAGTGTAGTCAATTTACAAGGCTGTGATAATTTCTACTATACAACAAATTGACCCAGTCAGACGTATACACACATCCATTCTCTCTCAGATTCTTTTCCCACATAGATGATCACAGAATACTGGGTAGAGTTCTCTGTGCTACACAGCAGGTCCGCATTGGCCTGTCATTCCATATACCTCAGTGTGCATAGGCCAACACAGACCCCAGCCCATTCCCCCCCCCCACATGTCCCCTTTGGAAACCATAAGTTTTTCAAAGTCTGTGAGTCTGTTTCTGTTCTGCAAGCAAGTTCATTTATGTCCTTTTTTAAAGATTGCACATATAAGTGATATCATATGATGTTTGTCTTTCACTAATTGCACTTAGTATGATAGTTTCTAGGTCCATCTGTGTTGCTGCAAATGGGATTATTTCATTCTTTCATTGTATCTAGAAAGAGTAATTTATCATCTATATGTTTTGCAAATATTTTCTCCAAGTTTGTAGTTTTCATTTTTAAGATTGCTTTTTCAGAAAATTTTAAAAATGTTTTGGTGAAGTTTGATTTACCATTTTTATGTTTCATAATTTCTACATACAGTCCAGGAAATTTTCTCCCAGGCCCAAGATCCCAAAGATTTTCTCCTACATTTTCTTTCAGAAGTTTTTTAATTTTAGGTCTTAAATCAGATCTCTGATCAATATTAGTAGAATTGTATGATAGAATCATCTTATTGCTTATGAAAATAAATTTTTTCAGTATTATTTGCTTTAAAGACAATCCTTTCCTCTTGAGTTGACAACTTTCTTTATATCAGTTAATCTATTTCTGAACTATCTGATGTGAATCTGTTTCTGAACTCTCCTTTCTGGTTCACTGATCTAAATGTCTATCTTAGGCCAATGTACTACTATCTAACTTTATGCCAGTACTTTAATGTGAATGAGCTTTTGCATAGTGGAGGCTTACTTAGTGTGGGATGTTGACATGATGCATGTTGGGGAAAAATATGAAATTTATAGTCAGACAGACAGTGATTTAACACCTCAGCTTTATCAATTCCAAACTGCATGATGTTCAGACTCTAACTTTTTTCTTCCTGAATATCAATTTCTCATTGTAAGACTGTTATACAGAATAAACAACATTTAATTATATGAAGTATATCCTGGCGCCTGAAAAATAGAAAACACTTAGTAAATGCTAGGTCCCTTTATCCTTTGTTCAGGACATTTTAATAGAAAAGAGATTAACTACTGTGTTTGTAAGAGATAGTAACACTCACTCATTAAAAAAAAATGAAGAGATAACTTCTTTCGCTAGATATGCACTTATCCTGCTACAATAATTTCTAACCTGTTTTGAGTAGATCAATTTTAGCTGTGCTTAATTGTAATATATAAAAAATTAGAAGCATTGTTTACTATCTTTCAGGAGGCAACCCTAGGAAATTATTTTTGAGTAAAAACAGATTGTATACGAAATATACTAACAATGTCCTTTTTTATTATGGTGAATAAAATGGATGTTTTTCAGCATTTTAATATGTTTACATTGGAGACTAGCGGCCTAATTTAGAAAACATTTGCTGTTTTGTACTTAACATAAATCACAAATTAATTTATACATTTGTGTGGCTTAAGCTCATTTCATGAATAATGGGAAGATATTTAACTTAGAAAAAATGCACTGAGTTTTTGAAACCCGGTAGAGAAGAAAAGTCAGAAGGAAGTTCTGGTTTTTGAATTAGTAAAAGCATTGTTTATGTTTGCTCTGTAACTTCATGACACAGAATTCAGTATAATTAGAAAAGTTGGTCTAAGTACCATCGCCTCTTACTTTTCAAGACCTCATGGGGTGAATGGGTTCACAGACATTGTATGAAATCGCTAATAGTACTGTTTAACTCTACCTATGTAATACTTGGGTGTTATGTAGCAGAAATGGTAAAAAGCAATTTCCTTGAATTATCAAATATTATGCGTTGTTACCTAAAGGTAATTCAATGTAGAGACAGTCTAATTTGAGAAATTTGATTCTTCCAATATGCAGGAAATTTTGAGTTTACCATTATTGGGAAAACTACAGAACATCCAAGTATTTACAAAACTTTTTCAATCCTGTCTATTTTTTTTTTTTTTTTGTCTTTTTGCCTTATCTAGGGCCGCACCCGCGGCATATGGAGTTTCCCAGGCTAGGGGTCTAACAGGAGCTGTAGACGCCGGCCTTCGCCACAGCCACAGCAACGCAGGATCCGAGCCGCGTCTGCAACCTACACCACAGCTCACGGCAACGCCGGATCCTTTATCCACTGAGCAAGGCCAGGGATCGAACCCACAACCTCACAGTTCTTAGTCGGATTCGTTAACCACTGAGCCACGAAGGGAACTCCCTCGATCCTGTCTATGTTTATGGTGCACCATTGTCCTGTGCTTATGTGGGGCAACATTTTTATAAACTAATTTCTATAAACTAATATTTTAATAATTACTAAGCCTTTAAACATTCGCTTAGTCCCTAAATTGATTAATTTCAAAGGTAGTTCAGAGGCAAGTATTCTGTGTGATATGAATTTAAGGTGAGAATTTTATGTAATTTTAAAAATGTATCCGTTATAGCCAACAGAGAACACACTATAATCATTTATTTTCTTTTCAAATAATTTTTTTATTATAATCTCTCTCCTTGTGTAGTTTTTCAGTATTACAGTAAGCCAAGTTATTGTTATTCAGTTATCACTTTTATTGTAAGATGTGAAAATAAAAGTCACAGTTCGATGACGTTCAGGAGTGAATACACCTGAGAAAACACTGAGATTAAAAAGCACATATAGACACACACACGACACTATATTACTGGCATTCCAGAAGTGTCCCCATTCCCTTACCCGGTCACAAGCATCCCCAAAGGTAACCACTGTTTTTATTTCTACCATCACGAAGTAGAGTTTCCTTATTTTTAATTTTTAGATAAATGAAATCAGACAGATTCTCTTTTATGCTCTTTTAACACCTGATATTTATAATGTTTATATATCAACAACTTGTTTATTTTCATTGCTGTATAGGAGTCTGTTATATGATGATTCCACAATTTATCCATTTTGTTCTTTTTTTTTTTGCCTTTTTGTCATTTTATGGCCGCGAGTTTATGGCCGCACCCGCGGCATGTGGAGGTTCCCAGGCTAGGGGTCTAATCGGAGCTGTGGCCACTGGCCTGCGCCGCAGCCACAGCAACGCAGAATCCGAGCCGCGTCTGCAACCTACACCACAGCTCACGGCAACGCCGGATCGTTAACCCACTGAGCAAGGGCAGGGATCAAACTCGCAACCTCATGGTTCCTAGTCGGATTCGTTAACCACTGCGCCACGACGGGAACTCCCATTTTGTTCTTGATTAGCATTTTGGAAATTTCCAGTTTGGCGCTATTACAGATTGCAGTGGTATGACATTCTTGTGTATATATTTTAGTGAATATATTTCAACACTTGTTTTGCAAATGTGCCCGGGAAAGGAATTACTAGTTCATGGTGGATAATTCAAAGGAGTTTTTCAAAAATTAATTCAAATTTAGGCCATTACCAGAAGTGTGAGAATGCTCTGACTGTTCTCATGAACAAGCATATATAATCCTTGTACCTTAGAATTACAGGTTTTATGTTAGTTACGGTAGTGTATGTGCAGATGTATCATACCATAATTTTCTTTTTCGTCTCCCTGAAGGATGGTAACGTTGAGGACAATTTCATGTGCATATTGGCACCTGGCTGTTCGTGTGTGTGTGTGTGTGTGTGTGTGTGTGAATGGTCTATTCAAGCCCTTGAGCTCCTTTTCTCTTGGTTTCCTCATTGCTATTTTTTGCCTTTTATTCCCCCTTAATAATTTATAAAATTATATAGTTTTGACGCAGATCCTTTTTGAACTATTAAAGACATTTTCTCCCATTCTATGAGTTAAATTTTATCTCCTTCAGTACTATCTTCTAAAGAATATTTCTAATCTTGACTCCGGTCCAATACTGATTTTATATCTCGATGGTCAGTACTTTTTGAAATCTTGGTAAAAATCAATTTCTTCCAGGGTCAGAAAGATACAATCCTAAATATATTTTTAATCAGTAAACTGTTTTTTTTTTTTTTTTATAGAGCAGTGTTAGAACCATAGCACAGTTGAGTGGAAAATACAGAGGCCCCATACGTCTCCGCCTCAGCAGAGGCACTGCCTCTCTGAGTACCTGTGCCCCACACCGAAGTGCTGCACTTATTAGTGTCAGAGCCCTTACATGGGCGCTAACCCTCCAGAGTCCGAGGTGTTCCCGAGGGTTTGCTCCTGATGCTGAACATCCTGTGAATTTGCCAAATGGACCGGGATATGTATCCCCCGTTAAAGTATCATTCAGAGTAGTTTCACACAAAAATCCTTTGTGCTTATCCATACGTCCCTCTCCCTGTGCCCTAGCAGCTACTAATCTTTTTACTGTGCCTAGGGCGTTGCCCTTTCCAGAATGGCATCTGGTTGGATGTATACACAATGTCGTCTTTTCAGATTGGCTTTTATTTTGTTTTTTTTTTAACTTAGCAGTGTGGACTTAAACCTCCTCCATGTCTTTTCTTGGCTTGATACCTCATTTCTGTTTAGCAGTGGATAACATTCCATTGTCTGGATACACCGCAATTCGTTTCTTCATTCATCTACTGAAGAATAACTTGGTTGCTTCCAAGTTTGAAACTTGTTCATTATAAAACGGCAGTAAACGTCTGTGTGAAGGTTATTGTGAAGACGTAAGTTTTCGTTTCATTTGGAGTGTGGTGGTTGAATTAAATGGTGAGAGTATATTTAGTTTTGTAAACACCGCCAAGTCACCTTTTCGGCCGCGCCGCCGTCTTCCAGCGATTCGCCAAAATGACCAACACGAAGGGAAAGAGGAGGCGCACCCGCTCCGTGTTCTCTAGGCCCTTTAGAAAACATGGAGTTGCGCCTTTGGCCACGTACACGCGGGTCCACAAGAAAGGTGGTATCGTAGACATCAGGGACTGCGCACTGTTCAGAAAGCAATGCCGCACCAGTGTTGCCATGGCAGAACTGGAAGAGTCTGCACCCTGACCCAGCACATGCTGTTGGCGTGGCTGTAAACAAACAAGGTCAGGGCAGGATTCTTGCCGAGAGAATTAATGTGCGTATCGAGCATACTGAACACTCTATGAGCCGAGACAGCCTCCTGAAACGTGTGAAGGAAAACGGCCAGAAAAGGAAGGAACCCAGGAGTTCCCGTCGTTGCTCAGTGGTTAACGAATCCGACTAGGAACCATGAGGTTGTGGGTTCGATCCCTGGCCTTGCTCAGTGGGTTAAGGATCCGGCGTTGCCGTGAGCTGTGGTGTAGGTTGCAGACGCGGCTCGGATCCCGCGTTGCTGTGGCTGTGGTGTAGGCCAGTGGCTACAGCTCCGATTAGATCCCTAGCCTGGGAACCTCCACATGCCGCGGGTGCGGCCCTAGATAAGGCAAAAAGACAAAAAAAAAAAGGAAGGAAGACAAGAGAAAGGGACTTGGCTTCAACTGAAGGGCCAGCCTGCCCCACCCAGAGAAGCTCACTTCGTGAGAACCAATGGAAAGGAGCCTGAACTAAAGGAGCCTGAACTACCTGAACCCATTCCTTATGAATTCATGGCATGATAAGCGTAAAGAAAATAAAGGACTTAGACTGTAAAAAAAAATAACCAAAAAACTGCCAAGTTGCCTTCCAAAGTGGCTGTATTATTTTTCGTTCCTACCAGCAATGAATGAGAGTTCCTGTTGGCACACACCTTCACCAGCACTTTTGTGCGGTCAGCACTTCTGAATTTGGCCGTTCTAGTAGGTGTGTGGTGGTATCTCATTGTTTTAATTTGTAACTCCCTAATGAAGCACAATATTGCATGTCTTATCATATTGCTTGCCCTCGGTATACCTTCTGGGATGTGTCTGTTCAGGAATTTCATCTGTTTTTGAATTGAATTGCCCATGTTCTTATTGTTAAGTTTTAATAATTCTTATATATTTTGGACTGTATTTTGTATAGTCCTTTATCAAATATCTCCTTTCCAAATATTTTCTTCCAATGTATGGGCTGTCTTCTCATTCTCTTGACATTGTGTTTAACAGGGCAGAAGTTTTTAATTTTAGTGAGGTTCAGTTTATCATGCCTTTGGTGTTGTACCTAAAAAGGTATTGGCATACCCAAGGTGATCTAGGCTTTTTCTGATATTATCTTCTAAGAGTTTTATGGTTTTGCCTTTTACAGTTAGGTCTGTGATCAACTTTGAGTTAATACTTGGAAGTGTTTAAGGTCTGTGTCTATATTCTTTTACTGGAAATGTGGATTTCCATTTGCTCCAGCACCATTTATAGAAAATAATTGTCTTTGACCCATTATATTATCTCTACTGCTTTGTCAAAGATCAGTGGACTATTTTACGTAAGTTTGTTTCTGGATTTTTTTATAATGATCCACTTGTCTATTGTTTTGTAATGCCACACTTTCTTGACTGCTGCAGATTTATAGTGAGTCTTCAAGTTAGGTAGTATCAGAAGTATGTAGAAGGATGCTGTTTAAATTCCACGTGTTCGGGGATTTTCCAGTTATCTTTCTGTATGTGTACTTTTTCTTAAGGAAGTAATAATATGTATGACACATGATAACATGATTTTTCTCCATTTTTTGCTTTACTTTTAAAAATGTTATAGAAGGCTAATTTCAAATATATGTTGTAAATATCTTGATTATTTTTATCTTTGGATTTTATCTAGTATTTGATTAGAAAAAAAATAAATTCTAAGATTGAATATGCACATGCATTTTCAACTAGATCTTATTGTTTGTGCTCCCCTACTTCCTCCTCCTTTTTGTTATTAGTTTACTCTTTAATATACTTGATTTTATTTTTATTTTTATGGCCACACCTGTGGCATATGGAAGTTCCTGGGCTAGGAGTCGAACTGGAACTGCAGCTGCAGACCTACACCTCAGCCACAGCAACACTGGATCTGAGCTGCATCTGTGACCTGCTCTGCAGGTTGTGGCAATGCCAAATGCTTAACCCACTGAGCAAGGCCAGGGATCGAACTGACATCCTCACAGACACTATTTCTGGTTCTTAACCCACTGAGCCATGCAGGGACTCCATATCCTTGATATTTAATTTGCCATAATATGTGAGGAAATAACTTGGCACTATTTTTCACACAATAGCAGTTCAAACATCCCATCAACATATATGAATGACCTTATCTATTACCAGTGATTTATTATTTTATGAAATGAATTGTTTTGTGCAATGTAATTGTTTTTCCACTAAATTTCTTACCATTGATATATGCAATCATCCTTGAACGAATAAGACATTGTTAAAATACTGCATGTGTATATTTTCATATATCAGGAAGGAGTACAGTCCCAGCAATTGTGGAATTTTGTAAATGTTTTCTGAATTTTTTTTCAGTTTATTAGTGTTCCAGTTGCCCTGCATTCTCTGTAACAGTTACTATTATATATATTCAATTTTAACTATTTTTCCAGTGTGTAGAGATCTCAACTTTTCATTTGAATGTCCGTAATTATTAAGTTTAATAAATAAAACAATTATGAAATTAAATATTTTGATCCCATATTTATGTACTTATTTATCATTTGCATATTTTCTTAAAGTTTTTAAGTCTCTTTTTGTAGATGCGGGTGGATTTCCTTTTTGTTGCATTTAAATATTTTTCATGTGTTTCTGATATCATCTATTTGATATTTTTATGAAAGCGTAATTGGATTTAGATTGGGATCTAGTTAAATCTTTGTCAATTTTTAGGGAATTACAACCTTAAGAACATAGCCTTTTGATATGGCATTAAATTGGTATATCTCTTCACTTACATGTATATGTTTTTTAATCTTTTAACAGTGTTTTGCAGGTTCAGCAATGTCTTGTTCATATTTAGGTAAATGTATTCATATATATTGCATATTTTTATGTTACCATAAATAATACAATTCCCAAATGCTTATTGCCAGTGTTAGCAAGTACAGTTAACTATATTTGACCCAGTGACCTTATTAAATTCATGTACTAATTCCAGTAGCCGTTCTGTAGATTCTTCGGAATTGTCTATATGCACAATTTGTTATCTGTAAATAGAATAGTACTTCTGTTATTATCTGTATGCCTTTCATTTCTTTTTCTAGCTTTAGCTGCACTGCCTTGGGGTGGAGTGAGCTCCCTTATGTCAAATAGAAATGGTGAGAGTGCATGTTCTTGCCTTATTTCAGATCTTTTGGGAAAATTATTCGGGGTTTTCATAAATGTTTGCGTATTTTGCTAGGGCTACAGTTGAGAAAGTGTTTCCGAAATCCCGCCTCTGTCTGCCAGTGCAGAACTGAAACAGAGTTTTGGGTCAAGGAGAAAAAGATAGTCTTATTGCTTTGCCAGGAAAAGGGGGGACCACAGCAGGCTAATGCCTTGGAGACTGTGCCCGTCTTGGATGCGATCAGGAGGTGGTTTTATAGTTTGCGGAGTGGAAAATAGGGCCACAGGTAAGGATCAGGGCAGAGGCAAGCTTGCCTTGCCTACCACAGCTGGTGTTGGTGGCCCCAGACCTGGGTCTGGTAGTCCTCCTCCTCCTCCTCCCTGGAGTGGAGAAGGCTCGTCAAGTAGTTCTTCCACTGGTTGGGCGTTTTCCTGCTACAGAAAGCTTCGAATACATTGTCGTGCAAGTTCCCTAAGGAGGAACCGGGGCCTGCCCGGAGGCTGCACTCTTGTCTCCTGACCGCCCCTCCCTGGTCTCCACCTCCCCTCCCTTTGCTGAGGAGCACCTGCCCCTGGGACTCAGGGAAGCTCATTCCCTAAAAGCAAGAAATGTAGGCCGCAGAAAGGCCTGTGTGCCCAGGAGCCTCCCAAGGCCCTGCTCGTTTACAGAAGTACCGCAGACGTGGTGGCTGTAACAGCAGAAATTTTATTTTCTCACAGTTTTGGAGCCTACGAAGCCCAAAATCAAGGTAGTTGTAGGGTTAGCTCTGAGGGAAGAATCTGTTTCAGACTTCTCTCCACGGTTTGCAGAGGGCTGTATCTGCCCCTCGTCTCCTCATAGTCTTTCTCTCTGTGCGTTCCGTTCCACATTTCCTCTTCCTGTGTTAAGGTAAATCGTCTTAGACTGAGGCCACCCCCGTTACCTCACTTGCATAACGTAGTTACCTCTGTAAACACCCCATCTCCAAATTTGGAGAATGTACCTTAAATTCTGATGTTCTAAGGGTGAGGACTTCAGTATAAATTTCTTTTCCTAGCTGTTCTGTTTTGGGGAAGGAGAATGTGACAAGTGCAGTCGAGGTGTAGATACAGATTATTTGAAGACCAGAGAGACTCCTCAGAATAAAGCATGGCTTGTAAAAATTGGAACAGGAAAACTGTATGTACAGCATGACTCCAATTTTGGGAGGTCACAATAATTAGTTGTGTGTGTTCTTTAAAAAAATTAGAAAAAGAAGTTTTTTTCCTCTAAAGAATTGTTTAAACTGTACTTTTCTGTTTTTAACACAAATTGTGCCTTGTAAGATTAAAAAGTACACATTGTAGTCTCACTTTTCCTGAAAATGTGGCCCCTTTGTTTTGCATATTCTTGTAATAATGTGAAACTCAATTTCCCAGTTAAGATGAAAGGCCAGCCTACTGATTACGGTTACTCATTTTCTTCCCCTTTAAGACACTTACATTGCAGTTGCAATAGTAACTTATTGGTATTCACGGTTGTTCTGCCATGAATGATGATGATAATAATAATAACTGCCTGCTGGTTGTTAAGGATTTTCCTCCCGTCTCCAGGACTGAGACTGTGGAGCTTAGCGGTGGCCCCCCTCCCCTCCCGACCCCATCCCCAGACGCCTGAAATGACAAGGCTGTCTCCACATCTTGGTGCCTGCCTCCAGGATCCCACTGAGGCCTCACTGCGGTCGTTGAGACCCAGTCTCTGGTTTGGGGGGGTGTCTGCTCTTAGGTCTGGGTGGTCCAGGGCCGACCCGCTAATCCCAGATTCTCTCGCACAGAGGTTTGCAGGTCACCCCACAGAGCGGGCTCTGTGGTCTGCAAGCCTGCAGGTCCCCTCTAGCTCCCTCTCCACTCTCACTGTTCCCTCTGGCCTTTCTTTCTTTCTTTCTCTTTCCTCTCCTCCCAGTGAGACCTGGGCAGCACTGTCTTTCCATAATACCTATTATGTTCTGTCTTTTTGAGAACAGACATTCTCTTGGATGTGAGGTGATATCTCGTTGTGGTTTTGATTCGCATTTCCCTGAACATTTCCTTGATGAAAGGTGCTGAGTGCACTTTCATATACCCATTGGCCATTCAAATTATCTCTTTGGAAAACATCTATCCAAATACTTAGCCCAGTTTTAAACTGGATTATTTGGTTGTTTGTTTCTTTTTGATATTGAGCCATGTAAGTTCCTTATATATTTTGGTATTATATGCCTTATCACATTCATGAGCTGCAGGTATTTTCTCCCATATAAGTTGCCTTTTCCTTTTATTGATAGTTTCTTTTGCTATGTAGAAACTTTTAAGTTTGATGTAGTCTTACTTTTTAATTTTTTATTTTGTTGCTTTCTCTTTAGGACTATATACATAAAATAGTTACCAGGATCCCATGCCAAAGTGATTTTCACCTGTTTTTCTTCTAGGAAGTTTTGTGGTTTTAACACTTACATTTGAGTCTTTAATCCATTTTGAGTTAATTTTTTGTAAGTGGTGTAAAATAGAGGTATAGTTTCATTTTTTTGAATATTACTATCCAATTTTCCCAGCACTTTTTAGAGACTGACTTTTCTTCACTGAGAATTATTGGCTCTCTTGTCAAATATTTGTTGACCGTATAAGGATAGGTTTATTTCTGGGCTCTTGTTTCTGTCTCATTGAGCCCTGTGTCTCATTTTATGGCAGTGCAGTATTGTTTTGATTATAGCTCTACAGCGTAGCTTAAAATCAGAAAGTGGGATACCTCTTGTTTTATTCTTTCTTCTGAGAATTTCTTTGGCCATTCAGGGTCTTTTGAGTTCCCATATAACATTAAGTATTTTTTTTTCTATTTCTGTTAAAAAATGCCACTGGAATCATGATAGGGATTTCGTTGAATCTATAGTTTGTTGCAAGTGATACAGATGTCTCAACAATATTTATTCTTCCAATCCATGAATCCATGTTCTTTTCTTTACATTTGGGTCATCAGTATTTTTTCTTTTTCCTTTTTTTTCTTTTTTTTTTGCTTCTTAGGGCCAAAGCCATGGCATGTGGAGGTTCCTAGGCTAAGGGTCAGATTGGAGCTATAGCTGTAGGCCTAAACCACAGCCACAAAAATGCGGGATGCAAGCCATGTCTGCACCCTACACCACAGCTCACAGCAATGCCAAATCCCCGACCCACTGAGCAAGGCCAGGATCGAACCTGAAACCTCATAGATACTAGTCACATTCATTTCTGCTGAGTCATAATGGAAGCTCCCTGGGTCATCAGTTTCTTTCATCAATGTCTTGTAGTTTTCAGTGTAAAGGTTTTTTATCTCCATTAAATTTTCTCTAAATATTGTATTTTTAGAATATTATTGTCAATGGGATAATTTTCATTATTATTTTATTATTATTTATTATTGATATTATTTATAGCCACACTAATGGCATATGGAAGTTCCCTGGCCAGGGACTGAGTCTGACCTGCAGCTGTGACCTACAACACAGCTGCAAAAATGCTAGGGTTCTTTAACCTACTGCACTGGGCTGGGGAGTGAACCTGCATGTCTGCAATGACTTGAGCCGCTGAAATGGGATTCTTAACACACTACACCATGGTGGGAACTCCAGCTAATTTGCTTTTAGTGTATAGAAGCACAGCTGATTTTTGTTTATCTTGTATACAACAACTTCAGTGAATATGTTGATTAAATCTAATAATTTTTTTTGGTGGAATCTAAAGAAACGCTAAAGCGTTTTCTATATACAAAAACCAGAAAATTTTACTTCTTCCTTTCCATTCCAATGCCTTATATTTCTTTTTCTTGCCTAATAGCTTTAGCTTTAACTAGGACTTCTGGTACTGCGTTGAGTAGGACAGCTGAGAGTGGAAGCCCTTTTGTTCTTGAACCTAGTGGAAAAGCTTTCAACCTCTCACCACTGAGTGCGATGTTAGCTGTGGGCTAAAAGTAGATGGACTCTGCTAGGGTGGAGTACATTTCTTCTATAACTAATTTATGCAAGTTTTTAAAAATCATGAATGGATATAGAGTTTTATCGAATGCCTTTTCTGCATCTTTTTAGATGATCATACGATTTTTATTTTTCATTCTATTAATGTGATGTATTACATTTGTTGATTTGAGTATGTTGAACAATTCTTGCATCCAAAGGATGAATCCCATGTTGTATGATCCTTTTAATATGCTGCTAATTTTAGTATGTTTATTTTATTGAGAGTTTTTACATATATATTAATCAGAAATATTAGCCTGTGGTTTTCTTTTCTCGTAGTGTTCCTATGTTGCTGTGGTACTAGGGTAACAGCGGCTTTGTAAAGTGAGTTGGGGATTGATCCCTTCTTTTCAATTTTTTTAGATGAGTTTGAGAAGGATTGGTATTAATTCTTCTTTAAATATTTGGTAAAATTCACAAATGAATCCATCTGGTCCTAACTTTTTCTTTGCTGGGGGATTTTTTTAACTGCTGATTCTGTCTCCCTGCTAGTAATTGGTTTGCTCAGATTTTTCTTTTTCCTCCCAATTCAGTGCTTTAAAAAGATACCATTCAGCCCAGTAATAAAGCAATGACCTCTATTACTGTGATGAAGTTGATGAGGCCATTTTTATGAATGAGTGATGAGTTTTGTCAAATCTGTTTATGTATCTTTTGAAATGATTGTATAATTTCCCTCCATAGTCCATCAATATGCTGAATTACATTAGTTGATTTCTAATATTTATCCGAACCTAACTTTATCGTGGTTTATTATTTGTGTATAATATTGTCGAACATGACCTTCCAGGATTCTGCTGAGGAATTTAGCTGCTATGTACTTTAGGGAAGCAAAAGTGTTCCTTTAGTGATCTTTCGCTGTTTAGCTTTATTTGATATTGATATCAGGGTATAACACTGGCCCTGTAAAATAACCTATAAATGATTCCTTCCTATTTTGTTTAGAATTTATATCATTTATTTCCTGTATGTTTGGTAGTTCACACCAGTGGTGCTGTATTGCCTTGGAATTCTTAAAAAATTATTTCAAATGTAAATCAGTGTAATTGATCCATGGAAACTCTAGGTTACCTAACATTTTAAATGAGTAATAGTTTTATTCTGTGTCAAATATGGAAAAATAAATAAAGAGATGTGATAGAGGGAAGGGAGAGTCTGTCCCTTCGGGCTTGAAGCCATTTTGAGAGAAGAAGGAGATGAAAGCTGGGAAAGCACTTGTTAAAATATATTTGTCCTGTATTTCTAGGCCAAATATGTATTACTAAATATATTCAATTGAAGAATTGCAGTTCTGGATATCTATTAAGTGTGTAACTATAAATAAGATATTTTCTCATTTTTTATGAAGACAGTACCTACTAATGCCTATGATATTTATGTATATAAAGATGAGGCAGCTCAAAACCAAGTTTCCTGAATACAATGAAATGATGTTGTAAGTTTTTTTTTTTCATACACTAGTATCTAGATTGATGATTAAGGTTTATTTCTAGAGTAGGCAGGGGGTTTTTACTATTTATGAGAGTGTTATTTAACATCTTTGATTGATGTCACAGACCACACAGTCTCTGTTTTCTTCTGGGAGTTTTATGGTTTCACATCTTACATTTAAATTTGTCTGTAATCTGAGTTCCTGTTGTGGCTCAGTGGAAACGAATCTGACTAGCACACATGAGGTTCTGATCCCTGGCCTTGCTTAGTGGGCTAAAGGATCTGGCACTACTGTGGCTGTGGCTGTGGCACAGGCCAGCAGCTACAGCTCTGATTCAGTCTGTAGCCTGGGAACCTCCATATGCCACAGGGGTGGCCCCAAAAAGACAAAAAAATTTATTTAATCTCTTTAGAGTTTGTTTTTGTGTATGTTATGAGAAAGTAGTCTAATTTTATTCTTTAGCATGTAGCTGTTCAGTTTTCCCAACACCATTTATTGAAGATAATATCTTTACCCAAATGAATATTCTTTCCTCTTTTGTCATAGATTTATTGACTGTAAGCATGTTGGTTTGTTTCATGGCTCTCCATTCGGTTCCATTGATTTATGTGTTTATTTTTGTGCCGGTACCATACTATTTTGATTGCTATAGCTCTGTGGTATAGTGTGAAATCAGGGACTTTTTTCTTCTTTCTGAAAATTATTTTGGTTACTTGGGGGTCTTTTGTGTGTCCATACACATTTTTGAATTATTAATTAATCTAATTCTGTGAAAAAAGGACATTGGTTATGTTGACAGGATTTACAGTGAATCTGTGGATTGCCTTGCAGAGCATGGTCACGTAGACAATGTTAATTCTTCTGCTCCAGGAGTATTGCATATTTTTGCATTTATGTTTGTCACTCAAGTAAAAACAAAATATGAGGTACTTATATATAAGGTGGCATATGTAAATATATACACGTGTGCAAAAATCAGAAACCAGAATTCTATATTTGTAGTAAACAAAATCATATATGTACTTGTATATGTGCATGTAGATTCATTATATACACAGAAGAGTGCTAATGCCTAGATGGTATAATTAAAGATGATCTTAATTTTTCTTTTATTTCTACTTCCAAAAATTCTATAATTATTATATAAGTATTTATTTCGGAATATTACTGAAAATGCCATAAGCAAAATATAGTTTGACTTATATGTAGCTTATAAAGATAATACATTTCTACATTAGATATTCAAGGAATAATAGAGAAGCAAAAACAGTATAGGGATGAAAAGAAAACACATGTGGTGTAAAATTAGAGGCTGTAGCACATTCATGTACAGTGAAGATTCCAGGCTAAAAAAATGAGCACACAGATACAGAACTCATAAGACTGCTGCTTTCCGCAGTTACCAGCAGCCCTTGGCTGGAATATTTACACAGTGGTTCCCAGCCTGATTCCCTGTTTGGCCCTTCACCCCATAGTCTGTTCTCCGCACCGCAGCTGCAGGGCTTTTACAGATTATGCCATTTTCCTTTTCAAAACTCTCTGTGACTTCCTGTGTCACTCAGGACAAAAGCGAAGTTCTTAGCATTGTACACATGGTCTTCCTTTGCATCTGAAACATCTTTCAGTCGATTCTTTGACCAAATCAGATTGTAACAAAATAAATTTCTCTGCACTTTCTATGTAAGATGGACAACTCCAACACCTACGCCTTTACCCTACTCAATTTTTCTTCCATAGAATTGCTACTGCCTGATACATATAATGATATAGAGATATATCCTATATATGTAAATTAAATAAATACACATATATATGCTCATATACATATATCACGTTTACAAACACACATACCTAATACAACTATATATTCCACACCCTGAGTATTCCTATTCCTTTGCATGTCATATAATTAGTATCTGTATTTTAAAACATGATGTATATGTTTTCACACAGGCCTGTGTACCATTTGTTTTCTCTTAGTATTTTGTCATAAAAATATAATATCCACAGAAAACTACATTTGCTTTCTTTGGTTCAACACTGAATTTCTTTAGCTAAGAGAAGGCCTGACATGGATAGAAACTAATAAATATCAACATGTCATTTATTAACAATAATAACATAATAATCTTATAATAAATTAATTAAATGTTACTATAGTAATTCATTAAATAAGTGAATGCATGTCCTATAACTGTTCTACCTACTTTAATAAGGAACGTTTTATGCTTAATGTCTACATATAACTTGAAAGGCATTGCAAGCCTACCTACTTATTTATATACATATGTAAATATAAATTTGATTTGTTCAATTTATTGTTCTACCTATCTGTCTGTATATGTGACCTACTTTTATGCTTCAGTTATTCGGCAGCTTTAAATTAGGTACTCATCTCAAATTATTTTCTTTGGAGTTGCTGCCATTCCTTTAAGTTCTCTGCTCAGCCCTGTACAACCACAAAATTTCCTAAGCAGGAAAGAAGTTGAAGAAATTGCAAGCAACGGTGTTCTAATTTTAGCTAATTCTAATAAAATGCATTTCAGATATCATAGGGGACAAAAGGAGAGGTGGAAAAATGTCTACAGAGATGATTACACACACCTCAGTGGAGCCTGCCTTTTATATGATTTTGTGACTAATTTCTCTAAGCCAGTTTGACAGGATTAGATCTGATGGAGAACCTCTTTTAATATGATTATGTGATTCTCTTCAGATTCTTTTTTTATTGCTCTCTCCCTACGTCTTATCATTTGGGGAAGGAAATCCCCAGAATTCTGTGTGTTGGTAACCAGAATTTTGTGAGTCTGAGCATACCAGCCTTTGAGATGTAAGAATTTTAGGAAAACTCATGAAGATAATTATTAATCCTCAGCTGTCTTTGTCAACCAAGTATATGTGTGTCATAGTGTGCACATACCTAAACCCATGCTGAGTGATTATTTTTACAGTATTATGACTGACATTTCTGTGGTCTAGAAAAGGTATTCAACTTTACAAACCAAACCCCTGTGTTCAGAATGGCAAAATTGTTGACTAGAACATCCAAAAGCAGCAATCCCAGGCAATGTTTGCAAAGCCATGTGTCGTCTTGCTTTCTTTGAAAGCTAAGGAAAGAAACCTGATAACTCTAAGAGAATATTGTGGAGGTTATTTATCACTTACATGAGTTTTTAAGCCAGTTCAGGATACCTTTCCATCAGGTGCTGACTCTCAAAAAGTTGATGGATTCTCATGACATCAGACTTAGCTTAAGCTAATGGTCACTTATAATGTAAAACATCATCTGTGTCTATTAAAATAACAAATATCTGAATGAGTATTACAAAATGAAGTAATCTGAATTTTCCAGAGCTTGGCTCTTTCACATCCAAGCAAAGAATGGTGGCCCTGGGTGAAATGTTTCTCCTAGAAAATACGTTATTTTTATTTATCTTATTCTTTAAAAATTGTTTTTCAAGTGAATGCTTGTTTTGGGGTGCTGACAGTGGGAACTAAGCTGTTTCTGTTAATCTAGTAGATTCATCAGCAGCGCTCACTCAAACTTATTCTTTGGTAAACAGTTTCTCTCTTGGATAATCTTTTCCTTCCTGAGTTGAAAATTAGAGGGAAAGTTGGTCAAGTAAAGGTCAATGAGGCAGAGAATAAATAAGTATATCCGTCTTTTAGAAATGGAAACTTTTTTTTTATTAGGCATCAAGTAAAAACCAGAGTAACCAAAAACATTCCAGTATATTGTGTTTCAGACCATATAAATGAGTTTTTCTTTTATCTTACAACATGGCATCACGTATTGATATTTTCTAGAGTTGTTCATGGCCATTCAATAAATCTGAGAAGTTGGATACACTGATTGCTAATGAGATAACGAGAGCTGCCAACATAGAGAATTTATTGATGTTGTCGCATATATTGAGCAATATTTCAAGGGAGGAAAAAGCGAATTAATCCTGGTCAAAATAACACCATGGGAACATTTGTAGGGAACAGAGGGATGGATTAGATGGCAGAAGAAGGCAAGAAAGGCAGAAAGTATATATTATTACATTTATGGATAATCTGGTAAACTGAATGCCCCCCAAAGATTTTCTGGAAATTGCAGTCAGGAAGCTGTTCTCCCAAGTTCATAGACAGGTGTATTATCCAAATACAGTCACAGTATATACTCCATCCTTGAATTTTGAATCTTGACTAAATGTGCAGAGAAATTTAGAGAAGAAACAATCCATTTGACAGTATCTGAATGGCATGCTTCTTGTCATGCGGCCTTTATTATTCTCACTGCTTCTAGATTCTGTAATTGCCTTGAGTCTTATCTGTTTCCAAACTTGGTTCTTAGCTTTTTGTCAGTTATGACACATCATTCTCCTGTCCATCATTGGTCTTTCAATACATTTCCTTCAGCGTTAAGTTCAATTTCATAATGGTAAGATACATAGTTAAGAAGTCAGAATTTTTAGTTACAACTATAGATATGTTATACTATGTAATGATCGTACCAAGTCTTTACACGAGGAAAGTTTATAGCTAATAGCAAGGATATATTATATAATATTCAAAAGAATTTAACTTTATTTTAAAAATTTCTACAATAGCTGATATACCTATCTCAGTGTATCTTTCATAGCTGTGTTTTTAAAATACCAGGTTTAAAAGTAAAAATTCATATTCTGTTGCTTTTATTTTCTGTTAACATTTCTCTTTCTCTTTTGTTGACAGTAGTTTTAATGTTTAATTTTTTTTTAATCAGAAATATCTCAGGGAAAAATTTCTTCGTTAGTATAAAAATGTGATAAATTACTTGGATTTTTGAGTGGTAGGTTTCCCTAGATATTAAGCCTCTAAACATTGAGTACCTGGCATTACCAAAATATCCCTACCTGAGCCAGCTCATGTGGAGAACAAATGAATGGATGGATGGATGGATGGATAGATGAGGAAATGGTACTTCTGATGGCTACTTGGTTGATATTTAAAATTTCTGGAGAAAGAGCAAAATCCCACAAATTATCAAAATCCCATATATTCTCTGGTCTATGCAGTTAGTTACACCAAATTAAAGTAGATCTTTGGCTTAGAGAATAAAAATTGTATTTTACAGATATTTTTCATTTGGTAGTTATTGTTGTGCATTACTCCATCTTATTTACACATTTAAAATATAAATTAACATCACCTTTATTATGCCAGTTAGGACAATAAATAACAGAAATTTTCATGCATATAAAGAAAAAATGGTTTTCCAACTTCCTATAGAGAGAAACAGGCTGCCATTCATTGTTTCAATAAGTAAAAGTAATATATCTTCTAAACTGAGAAATTTGAAAGGAAAATACAATTAATAGCTTTTACTGATTTTGTTATTACTTCTCATAATTCTAGGCACTGCCTTTAATTTAAACTAGAGAGTCAAATATACTCCCAAATGTTTGCATTTTCTGGAAACCCACCAATTCATTCTCTCTCTTTCTCTCTCTCTCGCCCTCTTTTCTTTCTTCTCTCCTTTCATCTCTTCCTCCTCTTCTTCTCTGCCTCCCTGCTCCCTTTTTTCTATTTCTTTCTGTCCATCTACAGGCCTTTGCTCATACTTCCATGTCTGAAAATTAAGTGCATTGCATTCAATTTCTGTTTGTTTACTCTAAGCATTTTTTTATTTTTGCTTTTTTTAAGGGCATATGGAAGTTCCCAGGCTAGGGGTCGAGTCAGAGCTGTACCTGCCAGACTACACCACAGCCAGAGCAACACCAGATCCTCAACCCACTGAGCAGGGCCAAGGATCAAACCACCTCCTCACAGATACTAGTCAGGTTCATACTGCTGAGCCACAGTGGGAACTTCCTAAACATATTTTTAGATTTCTTTTTTGTCTTTAGATTTTTATCTCAAATAATGACAGGTTCATTTTGCTAGTATTTGTTATTTTATTATTATTTACTAACTAAAATAAAAGCTGAATTTGTGGTAATATTAAAATTTTTACTTTGGAAATATGAGGATATTTTGATCTTAATGTATCTCAAATTAGAAATATATCAATAATTGAAAGCTAGAAAGTTAAAACCAAGTGAAATGACTTCTAATAGGCATATTTAAATACAGAAAAATAAAATATGTTAAAGATTGAACAACAAGGTCGTTCTAAAAATATGGGAGGTCCTGTGATACACAACACAAAAGACAGTCCATCACGGTGTACGCATCCTACAGAAATAATGCATTCAGTTCTGGAGATGACTGATGCAGCTTTCCTTGTGCTAACAGGGCTGTATCTGGAAGACACTTAAATGAAAACACCGCAGAGCAGGTGCATAAAGTATCGATGACCCTCGAACAGCGTGGGCGTTAATCTGCCTGTAACTTTAGTGGGACTTCTTATTCCAGGTTCTTCTGCATGTGTTTCCTCCATCTCTGCTGTTCCTCCACATCCCACAAATTCTTCCACCCAGTACACAGCGCTGACGGTCGAAAAGCATCCAGGCATAAGTGGACTCATGCAGTTGAAACCTGCGTTGTCCAAGGATCAGTCCGTACTGCAATTTGTGTGTGTAAATGTATATTTTGTCAAGGTAAAGACTGCGTCTGCTCAGATCTATAAAAACTGACCACAGTCACTGCATCTAGAAAGGCAGCGCCCGGAGCGGGTATAGAAGAGGTCAGCAGGAGACTTTCTTACTGTTAATCCCTTTTCAACTTTTGAATTTAAGACCATTTGATATTGCCTATTACAATACATGTTAAAAATTTAGGTATTTGTTTAAGTAATTAATGAATTGAGCTCATGTTTTCAGTTTCATTTATTGCTTCTAATTGGAAGATTATATAAAAGTTAGAAAAAGTACAAAAGAGGAGTGAAAGGATTTGTTTATAAATTGGTGTTTACATAAGCAGGTACAAATTAGAGATACACCTCGGGAGAGAACGATGCAAAGATGAGGTAGTTTACTGGCTGTTACCGATTTCTGATGGTCAGAAAACAAAAAAGCTGCTTTTTAAAGAGCTAATAAAAGGGCAGTTCTTTTATAATATTGCACTTAATTTTAAGCATAATCCTCTTAGAACCATCACATAGCTTGGCATGGACATCGTTTTTATGAACTTATAGGCAAATCACCTAAGAAGATGAATAGAGAGAAATGTTTGGCTGTTTCATTACAGAATTTAATTTTCTTAGAAAATAACGTTTCTATACCAGATATTAACAGTTATTTTAGAAATTTTATAAATGAAAGTGTATGTTAGAGCTGAGGATCTATGAGGAATATTTGCTTTCTTCATATTTTTCTTAAATTTATGCAGTTTATAGAAATAAAATAAATACATATCTGATGCATTATGTGAGCAGATAAAACCAGTAAAGATTGTTTGCTGAAAGAGCTGGCTGTCTCAAAACAATGTCATTTATATTTTATTAGTTTACTCATAAGATATTTTATTTCATAAAATAGTAATTTTACCCTGACACTTTTCAAACTTAATTAACAAAATCATTCATATACCACATGTAGCTTGGAATATGATAGTTGTATTTCCCCCTATGTCATTGCTTTCTATTTTTTGAGATCATATTTAAGTGATATTTGTTATAGCTGTTCATTTTTATTATAAATAATACAAATAAAGATATGTAAAAAATATAGAACATGTTCAGCTGCTGTTAAAAAAAAGTCACTTTAAAAACCAACTGTATTTTGATTGAGATTATTGAAAAGTATTGTGTTTCTGTTGAGTCCGTTTTTACAGAAGATGTAAGTTTAAGACTTACAGAACCATTGGAATTCTTCCTGTGGACTAGGGCTTTGCAGTCAACACTGACATTCACAAATAATGCCGAAGAACGCCTACTATTCCTCCAAGTTATTAGGCTCATAATGTCTCACAGTGGCTCACAAATATGGCAGTGTCTCTCTCAATATCTAGCGTTTTTCATTTTTGTAATTACATATTAAAGCAGTGAAGCTTATAAGAAATTACCAGATTAAGAAAATCATGCCTTTTCTTCAAAAGTAACTGTTCCTAATAATATTTTATTTTTAGAAAATTGATTAATGTGTTAAATTTTCCCCAGGACACCTACACCTGGACTAAAATTCTAAGTCAAGTATTTTTAAAATAAATAGACCATTTATCAGAATAAAATGCAATTTAATTGCATTCTACCTTGAAACTATTATGCTATTTCAAAAATGATTTTTAGGAAATCTGTTTGCCTTCATTCACCAACCCTCAGTTTGAGATAGACATCAAATTAGGACTATTTGATTGTTTTTATAACCATACGTATCCCTTTCTAGTTCCTGCTTACTCTCAGATAAATAGCAAGGCAATTATCTTTAATCTTATCTCTTGAGCTCCCTTACGCATCTCCCAATAATATTGGCATCAGAATTAGCTTTCTGTCGCGCTAAATATCTACTCAAAATTTCTTACCTTTTTTCTTCTTTATTTATTTGTTATTAATATTGGCAATCTTGCCATCATTCTCTAAAGCATCAAAGGTCAGATACTCCCAGCTTCATTTCTTTCAGGTTCACCAGCTTCTCTGTAAGCCACCACTTTCCTCACTCTCTCTCTCCAATCTTTCTGTCTTTATTTTCCAGCATTAACAATTAGCTCAGGCCCTTACCACTGCACAGTTGTGCTATGGTGATAGCTGTGTACTCTGGCTTCCATACACCAAGGAGAAATGTACTATTATTGTTCATTTACGCATGTTATAGCTGAAAACAGAAGACAGTGAATAGAAATGTTCTCAGGAGAGTATTATCTTCTAACAGGTAAACTTCTCTCTCCGTTTTACTATGTGGAAATCACATTATAGGATTTGAGTCTCATATTTCTAGTAACGCATAAAATAAAATTGAAGAATAATTTTGATGGATGATATCAGCTGGAGTCTAGAACTCTGACCTGTTGCCCAAACAATTCTAATGACTCGCATGGGAGGTATCGACCTAGTCTACAAACTCAGCTTTAATTCAAAGAAAGATCTAATGAGGAACACGGTAGAGGCTCTGCAGCAGTTTGTTACACGCGTGGTTTAGCTTTTCAGCTAGAAATTCCTATAGCTCGTTTCTCAAAAATCAATGGCAAAATCTATACTAAATTTGAAGTGTGGCACATACAAAAACATGCACAATTTACACATACATATTACCTAAGAATTGAAAACTGATTTCTTCTGTAACATCTCAGGTGAAATTAAAAAGTTAGCACATTAAAAACTGTGAAAAAAATTTGAACTGATCAACCAAAACTATCTATATTTTTTAATTGATAAGAAAAGTTTGATGTTGATGATGATAGTCTCTGATAAGAAAGAGCTAATTATGTAATGATATTCTTTTTCTTTTTCTTTTTTTTTTTTTTGCTTTTTTAGGGCTGGCCTCACTGCATGTGGAGGTTCCCAGGCTAGGGGCTGAAGCAGAGCTACAGCTGCCGGCCTACACCACAGCCACAGCAATGCAGGATCTAAGCCACGTCTGTGACCTACACCACAGCTCATGGCAATGCCAGATCCCTTAACCCACTGAGTGAGGCCAGGGATAGAACCTGCATCCTCATGGATGCTAGGCAGATTCATTTCCACTGAGCCATGGTGGGAAGTCTAGTAATAATGTACAATTTTGATTGCTTTCTTCTTAGTCACATATAACTTTATATTTCTTCTTCAAAAATAACATTAAGATAAGGCGAGTGATATCTATTTTCTCATCAGTCTGTAAGCTCCATGGCAACCTGAGCTGCATCTGCTTTTCTTATTCTTTATCCCCATAGTCTTCTTTAATTCTTGTCAGGTGTCAAGGTTTTATAAATAGTTCTTGAATGAGTGAGTAATTCATGTTTGAAATGCAGGGCTGAATAAGTACTTTAAAGAGATACAGTTAATTCAGAGGGCTGGTGTCTAACATCTTTTGACAGGATGAGGAATATAGCATTTGAGAATAGATTTAATAAATTGGATAAGACTGCCTACTGGCATGACTAGAGATATTGCAAGATAAAGACATGTAGGAAGAAAGAATATGCGATTTAAGAATCGTAATTCTGATGCCCGGGTACTATTTAGTTCATAGACATACATGCCATTTGTATGTGATTTTCAATACTTGGGTAAGGAGAGAATAAGTTACTTCTGAGCTTGTCTTCCCTAAGCTTTTTGTTGTCTCCACACACTAATTTACTTTCTTGTGTGTGTATATGGGGAGGAGGGGGTATGCTGCATGAGAGTACTTTTCTGGAAGTTAATATTGAGGAGCAGAAATAAGTAAGTGGGGAGAGTGAGTCAGGCAGAAAAGGGAGGCTAGACAGAGCATGATAATAAGCTGTTTGTTCTCTAGGTACTGGGGCACAATTTCATTGAAGGCTGTGCAGACTACACTTCAGAACTGCCAGAGCTTCATTTCCCTCTACTCCCTTTAAAAAAATCCCATGAGAAGTTCCCATTGTGGCTCATTGGATATGAACCTGACTAGTATCCATGAGGATGCAGGTTTGATCTCTGGCCCTGCTCAGTGGACTAAAGATCTGGCATTGGTGTGAGCTATGGTGTAGGTCACAGATGTGGCTTGGATCTGGCATTGCTGTGGCTGTCGTGTATATGGGCAGCTTCAGCTCTGATTCGACCCCTAGGCTGGGAACTTCCATATGGTGTTGGAGTGGCCCTAAAAAGGCAAAAAAAACACCACCGCCACCACCACCACCAGCACCACAGCAAAAACTCCAAGAAAGCTATCCAGACTTTGATCACTCTTCTTTTCAGTTTTCTTTTATTATTTTCTTTTTGTTTTCCTTCATTTTATATTGTCTACATTATGATGAGGCAGCACTTTAAGAATCTGGTAGTTACTCTCTGGGGATGAGTTTATAAATCAAAGTGGATTTTTTTCTAAGAAATGACCGCAGTTCAGGTTTCGATATATGTATAGTGGTCAGTACTTCTGAGTACACTTAATCTGCTCTGTTGATAAGTCTTCAAATTCAATACCTGTGTTTTTCTTTTGTTTTCCTGAATAATTTTGTTTGTGTACTTTTTCTAAGAGGGAATAAATTGCTTTGGATTTTTGTTTGCTTTTAATGTACTTGAGCTTACAGTGTCATCATACAGCAGGCAAAGAACTTGTCTTCTTTTGGATTTTAGTGTGTAGTATCTTAAACTATAATGGTTAAATCTTAAGAATTTAGGAAATTCTGGAAATAATTTGGTCATCAAAATCTGGTATTCCTTTTTTTTTATCTTTTAGGAAAACGCTTCTAAGATGTGTAAAACACTATTCACCTAACAATCTATTGTGAAATATTTATTTTATATATGCAAAATATCCAGTTATTTGGCACATATGGCATGCTGTATTGAAAAAGAGATTGCTCATAGTTGTCCAAATACATGAAAATACTTCCTGGCATTTATTCATGCAATAAATACCGAATGGTAAATTGCTAGATTCGGAGACAGTTCATTGAAAATGTCAGGGCTGGTATGCAATATATTGCCTGAGTAATATGAAAAAAGGTAATAAAAAGTAGCAGTGGGTTGAGATAGGGAAAGTGCTGTAATGCAAGCTTAGAGTCTTCATGACACAAGTCTGAAAGAATCCCTGCCTGTGTTGTGTGGGTGGCTCAGGCCTTGAAGAAATAACACAACTGAAAGAACAGCAACACCTAAGAGTAGTGGAGAGGTTTCTAGCAGAATGTCACTCTCAATGTATACTGCAGAAAGATGTGCTCTGGGTCCCAGAGCCAGGCAAGGCCAGCAGGGGACGAAGCACCTGAAGTAACATGGGACACAGTCAACGAAATTTGAGGCAAATTCCGGAACCCCGTTTTAGGAGATTACTCATCCTGGGCGTTGCGTTAACATGTTTTACATAAATTATCTTTAAGCCTCCAAACCATTCCATGTGATAGGTTGTGTTATTTCCCCAAATTACAGATAAGGAAATAGAGTAGTCAGTTATCTTTTAAAACTGAAAAGCAATGTGACACAAGTTTCGACCTGACCCCAAGGCCATTCTAGAAGAGTCTCATGTGCTGCCTCATCACACGCTCCTCCTGGGATGGGTTCACTGAGACAAACTCCCCTGACAGCTGTTTGATAAAATGAAATACAGTCTTTAAAATGGTCATTTCTTTACAGAATATCTTAACCAAAGAGTTCATTGCAAGGGAATGATACAGAATATACACAAAAAATTATATATAAGGAGATCATCACGGTACTTTTTATAATAGAAAACTGCTGGATAAAACTAAATTTTAGTACTAGAGGATTAAATAAATTATGTTGTATTCAAAGGATGAAACACATGTTTCCATTTAAAAACCAAGTTTTGAGAATTCCGTGGTGGCCTAGCAGTTAAGGATCTGGCGTTGAGACTGCTGTGGCTCAGGTCGCTGCCGTGGCGCTGTGGCATGGGCCCGTACCTGACTGGGAACTTCCACACGCCACGGGCATGGCCAGAAACAAGAAATTATGTTTTGCAGATAGCTAAGTTGTGTGGTAAAGTGGTCGTAGTTAAATTAAAAAGGAAGATCCTAAAAGTTTGTGTTCACTGCCATTTTATTATCTAGTATATGGGCACAGCATGTGGAAGAGAACATGTCAAAATGATTATTTCTGTAGGATTATATTTTGGAAAATTAAAAAATAATAATTTCAGTACGCTTTCTTTTCAAATTTATATGAAATCATGTTTAATTATTAAATATATAGTTAATAAACTATTCCTGTGTACTCAAAGTTCATATTTTACTGAATTAAGTAGGTATACACAGAACAATTTTTTTTTTCTTTTTCGGCTGCTCCTGTGTCATACGGAAGTTCTCAGGCCAGGAAGCAAATCTGAGCCCAAGCTGCGTCCTATGCCACAGCTGCAGCAATGCCAGATCCTTATGCTACTGCCCTGGGACATGGATTGAACCAGCATCTTCGAAGAGACAAGCCAGATCATTAACTCACTATGCCACAGCAGGAACTCTTGGAATATAATGTAAAAAATTAATATAATATGAAAAATTAAGTTTTTAAAGGCCAAAGTTTTCCCCACTCTCAATATTTAAAGAGATGAGAAAATAGTAAAAATCAAGAAAAATAACGAAGAATAACATTAATATTCCCAGCATGCTCCTTGTGTTTGTTCTTAGGGTTGCTATAAAGTTACCAGAAACTTTTTGTTGTTTTTTTTGGCTTTTTAGGGCCGCAGCCAGGGCATATGGAGGTTCCCAGGCTAGGGATCAAATTGGAGCTACAGCTGCCAGCCTACACCACAGCCGCTGCAACACCAGATACCAGCTGCGTCTGCAACCTACGCCACAGTTCATGGCAACACCGGATCCTTCACCCCCTGAGCAAGACCCAGAATCGAACCTGCATCCTCATGGATCCTAGTCAGGTTCGTTAACCACTGAGCCACTAAGGGAGCAGAACCTTTTTTTTTAATGGAAGTATAGTTGATGTACAGTATTTCAGATGTACAAAAGTGATTCAGTTTTATAAGTATATATTTCTCAGATTCTTTTCCATGATAGGCTATGGCAAGATATTGAATATAGGTCCCTGTGCTAATACAGTAGGTCTTTTTTAGTTTATTTTATTATCTCAGTTTCAAATTCCTAATTTATCCCTCTCCCACCCTTTTCCCTTTAGTAACCCTAAGTTGTAGGTTTCTTTTCTATGTCTCTGAGTCTATTTCTGTTTTGTAAATAACTTAATCTGTATCATTCTTTTAGACTCCATATATAAGCATTATCATATGAGAGTTGTCTTTCTTGGTCAGGCTGATTTCACTTAGTATAACAATAGCTCTGTCCCTGTTGCTACAAATCACATTGTTTCATTCTTTTTAAGGAGAAGTAGTATTTCACTGTGTATATATACAACACTTTCTTTATCCATTTTCTATTGATGAACGTTTAGATAGCTTCTGTGTCCTGCTTTTGTAAATAGTGCTAAGGTGAACACTGAGATGCAGTTATCTTTTCAAATTAGTGTTTTTCTTTTTTCCAGATATATGCCAAGGGGTGGGATTGCTATGGTGTATGATATATCTATTTTTAGTTTCTTGAAGACCCTCCATGCTATTTTCCATAGTGGTTGTACCAAGTTATGTTCCCACCAACAGTGTAGGAGGGCCCCCTTTTCTCCACGCCCTCTCCAGCATTTATTATTTGTAGACTTTTTGATAATAACTCTTCTGACCATTATGAAGTGATACCTGATTGTAGGTTTGATTTGCATTTCTCTGATAACGAGAGATGTTGAGCCTTTATTCCTGTCGCTGTTGGACATCTGTTTGCCTTCTTTGGAGAAATGCCTGTTTAGGTCTTCTGCCTATTTTTGATTGGATTATTTGGTTTTTTTTTATATTGAGTTGGGTAAATTGTTTATGTATTTTGGAAATTAACCGCTTTTCGGTTGCATCATTAGCAAATATTTTCTTTCATTCTGTAGGTTGTCTTTTCGTTTTGTTTATGATTATGTTTGTTGTAAAAAGTCTTTCCAGTTTAACTAGTCCCATTCGTTTATTTTTGTTTTTATCTCCATTACTCTAGGAGTCAAAAATTACCACAAGCTTTATGACTTAGAAGAAAAGAAATTCTCTCACAGGTGGAGAGGCTGGAAAGCCAAAACTAAGGTATCAGATGTCTTCACTCATTCCAAAGCCTCCAGGGGAATACCCTTCCTGGCCTCTTCCAGCCTCTCCAATTCCAGGTTCACTGTGGTCTGTGGCTGCATGGCTTTAATCTCTGCCTCTCTCTTCACAGGACCTCCTTCTTCTGTGTCTCAGTGCCTCTCTCTCCCTTTCCTTTCTCTTGTAAAAATACCGGTCATTGGCTTTAGGGCCCACTCTAAATCCAGGATAATCTCACTGGAGATTCTTAATTTAGTTGCTACTTTAAAGACTCAGTTTCTAAATAATTTCACCTTTGCAGGTCCTGAAGATTAGGATTTGAACATATTGGTTGGGGGCGATGTTCCGTTCACTGCATTCGAGCCTTTGCACTGCAGCAGACACCACATGGCTGCACCCCTCGGGTCCTTCAAGTATTTGCTGAGGTATTACCCACTCGGTTCGGCTCTTCTTCATCATGCCATTTCAAACTGCAACTCCCATATTCTAGTTACTCCTAGCCCTCCTCTCTTGAACCTTTAACAAGCCATGTAATATATATGCATCCTATTATGGTCACTCGTGTACACATGTGTAAATACCATTAAAGCGAACATTCTGATGGTTTTCTCTACGGACTTTTAACAAGAAACTAGAACATTGTAGTTGATAATAATTATTGCTTAAGTCATTTGAAAGTCATATTACTCTTCAGAGCCATCGAAGACACCCTGTTTTACTCACCGTGAGTCATTTACATTCAGTTTGTGATATTTTATTGTGGACTACAACATAAAAATCCATTAAGCATAAATTTACAGTTTAAATAATTTATAAAGCTAACACTCCTGTAACTATTTATTTGGATAAGGAGATAGAACACTGCCAGCACCCCTGGATAACCCCCTGTATGTGTTTTCCTGGTAGCAATTTTCTCTTCTTTCCTAGAAGTTACCACTGTTGTGAAATATATGATAATCACTTCCATGTTTTTTGTTTTATTTCTTATTCCTGTGTAATCATTCATCAATAAACACAAAAAGTTTCATGCTTTAAATATGTATATATAAATACACAGACACACACACACACACACACATATACACACATACATATGTAAAAAGATTCGTACCACATGCAGTTCAGATTTTTTGGTTTTGTTTTCCTTTTTTCTTTTTCTCTGTTCTGGATTTTGGTGGCAAAGTTATGGTTTTAAATTCCATCAGTGTTATTAAGGACAGATATACATTTTTTTTAATTTTCCTCACTGTAGTCATGACATTGTATAAATATGATGCAACCTATTGATCCACACCTGTCAAACACTTGGTTTGTTTCCAGTTGGAGTTATTTTGAATAATGCTCTTATTAACATTCTGTACGTTTTAACCTGCCACACATAAGCAGTCAATACTATAAGTTATGTAACATGGAGTTAAAACAGTGAAATACAGGATATTTGACATGAGGGAAAGGACCAAAGTGTTTTACAAATAAATAGTCTAAATTTCTACTCCAACAACATCGTGCTTTTCCACATTTTCTCTAAGACTGGGTTTTGTCAGACATTTAATGTTTGATGAGTGTGGAGTAGCACTTAACATTACGATTTTCATTTTAATTTCCCCAGTTATAGGTAAAATTAAGCATTTTCCTATGCTATTTGATATTTGGGTTTTCAGTATTGTGGAATGCCCATTGAAGTAACTGTCCCATTTTTCTACTGGTAATTGTCATTTTCTAATTGATTCATAGTAGTGTTTATATATTCTGAATATGTGTCTTTGTTCATTATGAGCCACACAATTATCAGACTCAGCATTTGCTTCTCTATTATTTGATGTCTCTTTTGAAGGCCTTAATTTCAAAGCAGTCAAACAAATTTATCAATCACTGACTATAATTAGTGCCTTTTGCATCTGAAGAAAGTATTTGCTATACCAATGTCAACTGCCCATAAGTCAATTAAGACACTTGCCTATATTTTCTTTTAAGTATGGCCTTACAGAGTTAACTATGTAATGTACCTGAAAGTGATTTGGAGAAGTAGGGTATATTAGGGGCCCACTTTTCATTTCGTTTTTTAATACAGAACTCCACAAGAGTCTTCTCTAAGTATTTTAATGATTGTAATTCCCCACTGTTTTCATTATTATCATTACAATAAATCGAAAAGACTTTTCGTTGTACCTCTTTAGAGTTAGGATTTTTTCTTTAGAAAGTGATAGGACTGTATGCTAACTTGGCTGCCTACTTATGCAGCCAGTCCTAACCACTTTATCTAGAATGGCAATCTGCTGTGAGGCTTAATCCCATATACATTTTCTTTTTCCTCAAAGTATTAATTAGTACTTGAAATTACACTATATTTTAACTTTGTTAAACAGTTTATCTCTTCACATTAAGTTCAGTGAGGAACAGAATTTTGCCTTGTACATTATTTTAACCTATTTGTCTAACATGCTGCATGATACATTATAAACATGCAGTTAACATTTGTTGAACGAGGAGTTCCCTTCGCGGCTCAGTGGTTAATGAATCCGACTAAGAACCATGAGGTTGCGGGTTCGATCCCTGGCCTTGCTCAGTGGGTTAAGGATCCGGCGTTGCCGTGAGCTGTGGTGTAGGTTGCAGACGCGGCTCGGATCCCATGTTGCTGTGGCTGTGGCGAAGGCTGGTGGCTACAGCTCCTGTTAGACCCCTAGCCTGGGAACCTCCATATGCCGCGGGTGCGGCTCGACATAAAAGGCAAAAAAACAACAACAAAAAAAGTTTGTTGAATGAATAAATTAATGAGTAAATTAATTAACAAAAAATCTATTTTTCTTTAACGGTATCCAAATACCGTTAATATCGTAGTACAATATCAATGCATGATTGTAAATAAAACTAAAAATATAAACAAATGAATAAAATACACAATGATGTGAATGGGAAAAAAATTTCAGGCCACAGAAAAAGAACTGGAGAAAAAGGGGCTGATAGGCGGGGAGGCAAATTAAGAGAGAGAAAGAGAGAGATAGAGAGATTTTATGATTTTGGTTCATGTACAGTGGAGGCTGAGAACTTCCATGATCTGCAGCTGACAAGCTAGAGACCTAGAAATGCTGGCAGCGTAGGTGCATCCAAGTCTGAAGGTCTGAGAACCAGGAAAGCCAGTAGTGTAAGTTTCAGTACAAAGGCCTGCAGGCTTGAGACCCAAGAAGAGATGGTAATTCAGTTTGACCATGAAGGCAAGAAAAGACTGATGTCCCAGTTCAAGCCAGTCAGGAGGAAGAGTTCCCACCTACTTGAAGGAGAGTCAGCCCTTTTGTTCAGTTCAGATCTTCAACTGATTGGATGGAGACCACCCACCCAGGAAAGGCATTTGCTTGACTCAAGCCACCTATTCAAATGGTAATCTCCTCCTAAAACATCCTCACAGACTTACACAGAATATTGTTTCATTAAATATCTGGATACTTCATGACCCA
Organism: Catagonus wagneri; assembly: GCA_004024745.2. Taxonomy (NCBI): domain Eukaryota; kingdom Metazoa; phylum Chordata; class Mammalia; order Artiodactyla; family Tayassuidae; genus Catagonus; species Catagonus wagneri. The sequence goes on along the minus strand of PVHT020000886.1, from coordinate 28,789,774 downwards.
TAAAATTAACCACCACACTAGCAGTGAACAGTGAGGAATCATGACAATAGAGGGAGAATTAGAAAAATAGACAAAGTCAACATTTCCAGAGGGTATCAGTGGAAATGGCTGATCGGTTAAATGAAGATTGTTGGGGAAAATGACTCCATCAGTTGAAACAGGAATTTCGGAAAAGAGCGAAGGAAGGAAGGCATGGGAGAGTGATCATGGAATTTTTTAACAAATGAAAATTGTTTAAATGATTCAAGATATAAGATTGTAGCAACTCGATAAAAGGATCTATATCAAAAAAGTAAAGCTTGGACCAGTGAAAGAAGTGAACACATAATAACTGATAGGATGAATCAGGGCAATAAATCTGATTAAAAATTTTACTGTTAGATTGATAAGACAAGTAAATGTGCGGCCATTTGACATTAACTTATATATGACCTTTGAGAAAGCAATTTCTGGCCATTGGAAACACTTGTGAAATTGGATTATTTGCATAGCAATTTTACAACAACGTCTCCCTCATGTTGTCATTCATTATTTTTAAGTAATATATACATACAGTAAATTAAAGATAAATATAATGAGACATAAAACATATATCTGTGGGTGTGATTGTTTAATTTTTTTTTTCAGTATAGAAGGGATTGACTCTCCACTCATCAATAAAATAGCACTAAAGCTCAGTCTACAAAAAGTAATTCATTTTATGTGACAATCATTTTTGCTCAGTTGATTTGCTCAGGGGCAGCTCTAGTACAAATACCGCCAGGCTATCTTTAGTACGTATCTTAAAGCAGATCCAAATGGATCATATGCAGTTCCATATTTTTAAAGATGTCACAGGGGATTGAAACAGTCAAAATGAATGGACTTTTATGAGGAGTTTTTCTGTCTATTTCCTTCCTGGAGCCAAAGCTATACCGCCTCTGGGACGGCGGCTCCGCGTGCGCGCCAACACCCCAGCTCACGTCCATGCGAGCGAGAGACATCTGATGGCAGCTGGCAATTCCTTTTCAACAAAAATACTAAAATGTTGCAAGATGTCTTTGAACTGACCACTTAAATTCCTTTTCCCAAGGAGCACGCATAGATTTTCCATATTAATCTAATTTATAAATGGTGGACTATACCAACAAAAACGTCAAAACGTAATGTGGGAATCTGCCTTTTTTACTATATGAAAGTCTGGTACTCCAGGCGCAGCAACATATGGAGACATAAACATTTAAACTTTTCATTAAATATGGAAGCGGTATGATGCCAGTTTGGTTAGCATGACGTTGAGACTATTGAAGTTACTTTCTCAGTAAATAACCCAATCTTAACAAGTGACAAATATGATGAATTATAAAAATATTTAGAATTTAGTTTACTGTTTTGGAGATTCACATATATGTTAACATATATTTTAAATATTCTCAGATATTTCTTTAAATCTATAAAATATACTGTCCCTTGTTTTCATGGGTTTAAAGTAATAAATGCACACTTCATTTTAAAATTGCTCATGATTATGGAGACATAGCCAGCAAAGAGTACTGGACATTCTTTCCTTATTCATTTCTTTCTCATCCCTAATCTTAAACGTAATAAATTGCTCATGTGGATGATAATCTTTGTTAAATTCTTAAAGAATCTCACCAAAGACGTATTCTTTGCAACTGTGACTGAAGGTTTTCCTCTCTTCCTGGATAGTAGAAAATTTTTTTTTTTTTTTGTCTTTTGTCATTTTAGGGCCACACCCAGGGCATGTGGAGGTTCCCAGGCTAGGGGTCTAATCGGTGCTGTAGCTGCCGGCCTTTGCCACAGCCACAGCAATGTGGGATCTGAGCCGTGTCTGCAACCTACACCACAGCTCACGGCAACTACGGATCCTTAACCCACTGAGCAAGGCCAGGGATCGAACCCGCAACCTCATGGTTCCTAGTCGGATTCGTTAACTGCTGTGCCAGGACAGGAACTCTGATAGTAGAAATTTTAATGAATAGCTATTTCTCAGCATGAAGCACTTTTAAAATTCAGGGAAGTAATGGAACTGCTGATAATTTGTTATCAATTAAATGGGATTTAAATCCCATAATTAGATGAGATTTGGAAGGAAAGTAAACACTTTGTCTTGTTTATCATAGTAAGTCAATTTACTGATTATCAAAATAGATTAGATTTTGTGCCATTAATCCTTTTTCATATCAATTTCTATCTTCCATCTCATTTTTATCTCTGATTGCATCTGAGGAAAAAAATGAAATATAAACTTTTTGATAAATCTTGGTTACTGGACTTCCCCTTGTGGCTCAGTGGGTTAAGAACCTGACTAGTACCCATGAGGATGCAGGTTTGATCCCTTGACTTGCTCAGAGGGTTAAAGGTACAGTGTTGCTGCAAGCTGTGGTGTAGGTTGCAGATGTGGCTCGGATCCGGTCTTGCTGCGACTATGGTGTAGGCAGGCAGCTGTAGCTCTGATTCGACTCCTGACCTGCGAACTTCCCTATGCCATAAGCGTGATTCTGAATAGCAAAAAAAAAAAAAATCTTAACTACAAATACTATTTAAATATAGTTTTGGTACAGTTACAAATGAATAAAATTAACTTGTATATGTGCAACTGTTCTAAATAGATTTTTTCTATATTTTTTGAAAACTAATATCTTCATTATTATATTTCAAGATGAGTATATTTTTAGATATATTTGACAAAGGTAATGATTTTCTGAGAGCTTTAAATATACTCATCTAATGCAGTTTTGATTAAAAAGGGTATGTATGTATTTTACTCAAAAATTCTTCTAATTAAGTCCCCAGGGGCATTATCGCCCTTATTTCAGTATGTTTTCTGTCAAGCTCACTATACAAGAAGCAAAAGTCTGTTAAATTTTGTAATGTGTGTATGTGTGTGTGGGTGTGTGTGCATGTGTGTAAATAAGAGAACAGTCCTTTAAAAGGAAATCATGAAATGCAAGTTTATAAAGCTATATTTTTTTCAGAATTGAGGCTGCTTTTTGTTTGTTCTTGTTGTTTTGCTTCTTAGGGCCACGCCCATGGCATATGGAAGTTCTTAGGCTAGGGGTTGATTTGGAGCTGTAGCCTCTGGCCTATACCACACCCACAGCAACACCAGATCCAAGCTGCATCTGCAGCCTACACCAAAGCTCACAGCAATGCCAGATCCTTTTACCCACTAAGCAGGGCCAGGGATCAAACCTGTATCCTCATGGATACTAGTTGGGTTATTAACCCACTGAGCCATAATGGGAACTCCAGAATTCAGGCTGTTTTCATTGCTTTTCTGTGAAAGTTAACCTTGGTAATTAATATTAAAGAAAAAAAAACTACTTAAATCACTTTTTTCAGGCTTACAAATGTTACTATTGTTCTAAAATTATGTTTTTCTTGATTGCAGTGAAGCTTGAATACAGTACTTATTAAACAAAGGTTTAGCTTTAAATTAACATGGACCAAGACCAATCATTCATATTTTATATAAGTGAAACACAATTCCTATGTCATATGAGACCTTAAAAAATACTCTTCTACTTCCTAAATTATATCCTAAAGAAGTTTTAACACAATATAGATATTTAGGAAAAAAATTGCAGGTGTGACTTATATGACATATTTATTTCAACTCATTGGAATTTCTTCTTTTAACGGATTTGATAAAATATGTAATTGATTATGATTGTCTTTCACATAAAAATTCTGAAGTACCATTTGTGTTGTAGATCATTATGAACATTTTCAAGCATAATGATTTCTAGAACACAGAACTCTTCCTCAATCTTTCATTTCTAAATGTAAAGACATAATATAAACTGCAGAAATGTGTATATCAGCAATGTAAATCTAAGATGTTTTTCAAATGTGTGAAAACTGAAGAGATTTTTCCTTGAGAAAGAATATTCATTGCTAAAATGCAGAGTAATATATTGGGGAATCATTCTATTTGCAAAATTGAAATAAAAATTTCTATTCAGTTCCAAATTTAAAAACAAGACTGAACAAGGAAATTAAATTCCTTGCATGGTCCTGGTTGGGTCCTGAATCAGAGGAAGAAAATGCTATAAAGGACATTACTGGAGCAACTGGCAAAAACAAATTAAAGATATAGACTATACCAGATAATAGTATTTTATCTCTGTTAAATTGCCTGAAGCATATTATTGTACTGTGGTTACATAAGATAATATTCTTGTAAGAAAGCATGATGTCTAAAATGTACTTTCAAGTGGTTCATAAAAATACTAATATTAATAATATCTATATCTGCATTCAACTCTATATCTCTGTATCACTGCACGTCTCTAAATCTATTTATAACCAATACCTGTACAGATACCTACCTGTACTCATATAGATATTTATCCTTATTTAGAGGAAGAGAGGGAAATTGAGATACTAAGAATATCCTTCTTTTCCCTTATTTCCTAGTTAGATGAATAATCTTTGCTGCCTACTTTTCCCCATTACTTCTCCAGAAACACTTTTCTTCTCTATGCAACTCCCTGCCCCCAAGGGACTGACACATAGGACCCTATCATAAAGGCTCCTGTAATCTTTGGTTCGATTTGAGTTCCATCAGTGAGAAACCCAGGCAAGGAATCTGAAGGCAGAAGGAGCTTGTAGTCAAGATATTTATTCCCTTCTTCAAGATATAAGCCCCCTTTCAGGTTTTAGTAAATTCTGCCTTCTTTCATGCCTTAATTGCTGAGGAGGATAACAGATTTGGGGCAACTAGGTCCGTTTTCCCCTGTGATTTCCTTATATTTTATTAACACCTTTGCAACCATCCCTGGGCTGAACTGACTTGGACTGTGTCTTCTGTTTCTTTTTGTGATACTGACTTGTATAGTTGCTAAAACCCATTCTATACTAAATCCTGAATACTGTGTGAAAAGCGGTACATAATTTTGTTTTAATTCTTACATACATCTTGCAGTTTGTAGGATATAATCTGCCTCTTGGGAGAAAATTTGACCCCCCAAGTTTGAGTAACTTGCTGCTGTGGACTGAATCATTTTACCCCTCAAATTAACACCTTAAAGTCTTTACTGCTTATACCTCAAAATGGACTTTATTTGGAGATCAGACCTTTAAAGCCTGATTAAGTTGAAATGAGTCATGAGGGCAGGTCCTAATTCAGTCAGACTCATGTGTCTATAATTAGGTCACAGGGACACAGACCTAAGCATGGTCATTGGAAGATAGAACCAGAAAATAAAGTCACCTGTAGGGTTCAGTGAGAGGCCGAAAACAAACCAGCCCTGTCAATACCTAAATTTTGCACTTCTAACTTCCAGAACTCTGAAAAAACAAATTTCTGTGTTTGAAGCTACTCAGTCTAGCCCTTTGTTATGGTAGCCCAAGAAAACAAATACACTTGCTTAAACCACAAGTGAAATAACCACACCTGAAAAATGCAGCGTTGGTCATATTTGTCAGTCTAGTACAGTGTTCACCATATTATCTTTCTCTTCTAATTAATCTTGGCAGTTACTTACCATTTACTAATTACTTCATGATATTTATATCGATTTCTCAATTAGGTTGTAAAAGTATTGAAAGCAGTTTTCTAGTTTTAGGTCCTCAAATGATAAGGACAGCTAATAATTATTTAAGAGGTGCCATGTATCATGCTAATCACAAGTGTTATCAACTGAACTATGTTACTTAAGACTTTCCAGAACACCTATTATTTTGTTATTAATTTTATAGATGAGACAGAGATGTGCAGAGAACTTAAGAAATTTGCGGAGGAGTTCCCATCATGGCTCAGTGGTTAACGAATCCAACTAGGAACCATGAGGTTGTGGGTGCAATCCCTGGCCTTGCTCAGTGGGTTAAGGATCCAGCATTGCCATGAGCTGTGGTGTAGGTTGCAGACACGGCTCGGATCCCATGTTGCTGTGGCTGTGGCGCAGGCTGGCAGCTACAGCTCTGATTAGACCCCTAGCCTGGGAACCTCCATATGCCGGGAGTGCAGCCCTAGAAAAGGCAAAAAGACAAAAAAAAAGAGAAAAAGAAAGAAAGAAATTTGCCTAATTTATACAACTGGTAGTCTACAGAGCTAGGATTTTTACTGAGGTATAATCAGGTACTTGACTGTATAGGTGATGCTGTTTATCAGTATCCCTAGACCAGAAAGAGCACAGTAAAAATGTACGATGCAGGGCACTTATGGTAGCTGCTTGAAAAAAAAATCCTAGATCACAATAATGAATTTAAGTAGAAAGTATTTTTAAAAACAAAATTAGGTTGGATATTACATTTGAAATTTAACATTTTAGGGAGTTCCTGTTGTGGCACAGGAGAAATGAATCTGACTGGTATCCTTGAGGATGTGGGTTCAGTCCCTGGCCTCGCTCATCGGGTCAGGGATCCAGCATTGCCCTGAGCTGTGGGTCACAGACGTGTTTTGGGTCCCGGGTTTTTGTGGCTGTGGCGTAGGCCAGTAGCTGTGGCTCCCATTAGACCACTACCCTAGGAACTTCCATATGGCTCGAGTGCAGCCCTAAAAAAAAAGCAAAAGAAAAAAATTTGAATTTTATTTATAAACTGTGAAATATAGTCACACTGTTTTTCTTCTCAAATTATAATTCTTAGGATCCTTTGAATATTTTCAGCTAATATAGTAAAATATACTGAGGAAGGACTTTTGATGCATGTACCTTTCAGAGCTGAAAAGACATTCTATCATCATTAAGTAGTGGCACTTTCCATCAGGTATTAAGATGACTGCTCTTCATCATAGTATTTATTGCTGTCTGACACATTATGGAATTATCAGATTACATGTTAACTCCCTATGTTTTATAACTAAACTGCAAACTCCATGAGAGCAAAAGCTTTTCAAATTTTGCTTACTACTATTTATCCAGAGCCTACAATCATTGCTGATATAGGTACTGATAGATATTAGTGGAATAAACATGTGACTCATGAAAGAATATAAATTACATCCAGGATAGCTGCTACCACTGAAATAAGGGACAAGAAGTATAAGTAGCAGCTAGAATACATTCATCCTCAAAAATCACAACTTTCTGAGAACCGGAGAAAATACAAAATAGCAATATGGATTTTCAAATACTTTGTTGACACTTCTGTTAAGCACACTTCTTAGTTTCAAATCAAATAGATTCATCACTGCCCTTCAGAACAAGTTTCCAAACACGGTTAACTACGTATCCAAAGTAAATGGGAAAGCTTTTCAAAATACTCATTCCTGATCTCTTAGTTGCTAAAACCATTTACTTAATTTTGTATTTGATAGTTATAGTTTAGGCAGCAATATTAATAACACCGAGAGTAAAAATTGCATGCATAATTATTTTAAATAGAAGTGATTGCAAGATATTAGTGATTTGGAAGAATGAAAGAACTCTTCATAATGATAATGTAAAAATGCTTATTAGATATAGGAATTATATCATTGAATAGGGTCAGATATCTGTGTGAGAGTTACTGAAGCTACACTGACTTGCATTATCAGAAGTTTTAAAAATCATTTGAAATAGAAGGGACCAAACTTTTCCACTTTTTTTTGTCTTTTTGCCTTTTTGTAGAGCCGCACCCGTGGCATATGGAGGTTCCCAGGCTAGGGGTCTAACAGGAGCTGTAGCTGCCGGCCTTAGCCACAGCCACACGGGATCCGAGCCGCATCTGCAACCTACACCACAGCTCACGGCAACGCTGGTTACTTAACCCACTGAGCAAGGCCAGGGATCAAACCCGCAACCTCACGGTTCTTAGTCGGATTCATTAACCACTGAGCCACGAAGGGAACTCCCAAACTTTTCCATTTTAAAGATGATAAAATATCTCCTAGGCCTGTGAATGGTCACTAGGATCATTGAGAAAAATCACATAATAATAAGTAATGACTTTATAAATTTATATAAAATTAAATCACTGCCATAAATTATGAAAGGAAACATCTCATCACAAACCCACTTTGTAAAAGAAATGCTAGTGTATTCTTCTTAAATATTAAATGGAAATAGTCAAAGCAATCCTGAGAAAGAAAAACTGAACTGGAAGAATCAGAGTCCCTGACCTCAGACTGTAATATCAAGCTACAGTCATCAAACCAGTAGGCTACTGATGCAAAAACAGAGCTATAGATCAATGGAACAGGATAGAAAGCACAAAAATAACCCACATACCTGTGGTCAATTAATCTATGACAAGGGAGGCAAGAATATACAATGGAAAAATGATAGTCTCTTCAATAAGTAGTGTTGGGAAAACTAGATCACGGCGTGTGAAAGAATGAAATTAAAGCATTCTCCAAGACCATACACAAAAATAAACTCAAAATAGATTAAATACTTAGATGTAAGACCGGATACTTATAAAACTCTTAGAGGGTAACATAGTCAGAACACTGACAAAAATTGCAACAGATGGCCAAAAATCATGTGAAGAAAAAATGCTCAACATTAAAGAAATGCAAATCAAAACCACAGTGAAATAACACCTCCCTCACAGTCAGATGGCCATCATCAAAAAGTCCATAAACAATAAATCCTAGAGAGGGTACAGAGAAAAGAGAACCTTCCTTCACTGTGGGTGGGAATGTAAGTTGGTACAACCACTATGGAGGACAGTGTGGAGTTTCCTCAAAAAATTAAAAATAGAACTACCGTATGATCCAGCAATCCTGCTCCTGGGCATCTATCCAGAGAAAACCATAATTTGAAAAGATACATGCACATCAGTGGTTGTTGCAACACTGTTTACGGTAGCCAAAACATGGGAGCAACCAAAATGTCTGTTGACGGAGGAATGGATAAAGAAGATATGTTACGTATATACATTGAAGTATTATTCATCAATAAAAAGTATTGAAATAACGCCATTTGCAGCAACATGGATGGACATAAGAGATTCATCATACTGAGTTGAAATAAGTCAGACCAAGAAAGATAAATATCATGATATCATTTATATGTAGAATCTAAAAATGGATACATGTGAAGTTATTTACAAAATGGAAAGGGACTCACCAGACTCGAAAACAAACTTATGGTTGGAAAGCTGCCGGGTGGAGTATTGGGTGTTTGGGATGGCATGTGGACATTGCTATATATGGAACAGATTGTTAATGGGGAACTTCTATGTAGCTCAGGAAACTCTATTCAGTATTCTATGATAACCTACATGGGAAAAGAATCTGGGACAGAATGAATATATGTATACATATAATTGAATCTATTTGCTGTGTAAGAGAAATTAACCAGTACTGTAAATGAACTATATATCAATAAAATTTTATAAAATGAAAAAAAGTTCTAGTGCATTCGTCTTAAAGATTAAAAAGGAGGGTTTGGGGTCTCCCAGATAATATATGTATGATTATTAGACTACATAGCTGATGATGGATTATAATACAAGTAAGAATTTTATTCAATGCATAGGATCATTCATATATGAGTCAAAATCATAATTTATGAGTTCAGAAAATATTTTAAGTAAAATCTTTCAGTTTTTTCCAAAATAATGTTATTGGTATGATTAATTATTACTGTTTTTCTACTGATTAAGCTGATTTAGGCTGATAAGGAACTATGAAAGTATCACTAAAACTGGGTTATTCATTGAATGTTTAGCATGTGAAATTTTGTCTTTCAAATGAATGGTATTTGGAAGTCAACTAGGTAACAGGAATAGAGGCAGAAAGTGAGTGAGGAGTTGAGGAAATACAGCAGACATTAATTTATCCATGAGCACTTTAAAATCTAATGAACTTTGCTTCCATCTTTTACTCACTGTTCTTTACAATTTTTCTTCCAAAGAATGTTTTCCATAAGCTAAACTAATAGTATATACTATTACACACCTACATGTTTTAATCCACCTGTTTGTGTGCTTAGAAAGTCATCAAATCTTGCTTAATTAAGGCACAAATTAAAAAAAATTAATGAATATTTTCTGTGAAAATTTGGAAAACATTCATATGCTTATCAGATCACAGAGACAGTGTTTGCTGTCAAAATCTAATATTTTCAGAGAAACTCGGAAAAACCATTAAATTATGTTTGTAAAAATTCCTATAGGTTTAATAGTCGGGTTGTATTATAATTTAACATACAAGGAAAAAATAAATTGGTGATTCCACAAGTGGTTTTCATTTTTTCATATATTTGCATGTAATTAATTTTTCTTTTTAGGGCCACACCTGCAGCATATGGAAGTTCTCAGGCTAGGATTTGAACTGGAGCTGCCGCTGCAGGCCTACACCATGGCCACACCAATGTGGGATCCAAGCCACATCCGTGACCTACCTCAGAGCTCACAGCAATGCAGGATCTTTAATCCACTGAGTGAGGCCAGGGATAGAACCTGTATTCTCAGGTTCTTAACCCACTGAGCCACAAGGGGAACTCCTGAATATAATTTAGACTTTAAGACTACACTCATATTCACATTAAAAAAGTCCAAGTGAAATCCGGTACATCTTGATGATTTTGCAAATCCACCTCCCTGCTGTTCAAATAAAAATATTTCTATTTACCCTTCCCACAACTGTTAAGACCACACCTGGTTAACCAAGATAGTTTCAAAATACCCAGAAGACGACCGTTTCTCTCCACTTTCCAGCCGGGCTCATGTGACCATCGTCTCTCTTGGGGTTATCGTGGGACTCTCCACCCTCCTTCTTTCTTACACTTCACTCTCTCAGCAGAGTAGCTAGAGTAATACAGTTATTTACTGCGTAACCCTCTGCTCGAAGGACCAAAGAAGTCCTTTTCCATCTCAAAACGATCTTCAAAGTCTAGCCACCTTGCTCTCCGGCAAGCCCAGTGACCCCTCTAACCTTAACTATCAAGTTCGCTGTCATTTACTCCATTCTTCTCTTGCCCAGACTTTCCTTTTGTTCTGTAAACACATCAATCATTTTTTTCCCTAGAGTCTTTGCACATACTTGCACTCTATTCAAACACTTCCAGTCTTGACCTGTTCTCTCAGTCCCCTCAATTATTAGCTCATATGCCCTTTTTCAATGTCGACTTCCTTGGTATCCTACTTGAAATTATTTCCTTTTTCCTATCCCATCATCAGCTTTCCTTTCGTTTAGCTTTCTTTTTATTCCCTGATATATTTGATACTTACTTGTTTGTTACATATCAGCCTGTCCATTAGAATTTCACAGTCACAAGATTATGGATTTTGGTCAATTTTCATGTCTGCTCTGTTTCCAGTTTTTTGGAATAATGCTTGGCTTTTGATCTTATGCTCATGAACTGATGAATTATTGTTAATGAAACAGCACATTTTATGGCTAGTGCTTTCTTCCAGAAAACTGGACCCATTTTATGGATATTTTCTATAGAAAAAAAGTCTCAAGAGAAGGTGTATATCAGTAGGTGTAATCTTGCTGTTATTATTTGTAAAACAGATTATTACTGCTTGAAAGACCATCCCTAGAAAAAAAGTTGCTTCCATTTTATGCACAACTTTGCTGTAGGTAAAGGACAAAGTACTCATTTCTTTTAAGCAGATAAAAGAGTTCACATTATTTATTGAATAATGAAGCATAGATCTTTTACAGATTTTTAATATTTCATTCAGTGAACAAAACACCATATATAAAAACAATATATGACAATTATATCAGTTTCCTACTACATTTTAGAAGCTGACATAAAAGCAAGAATTTAAATTACATGATCATTCCAAATTGTTGAAAACTACGTGTATATCATAATCTTATATGACTGATAATGGTAAATAGTTCCATAAACAGTCTCCATGAAACGTCATTAGCCTCTTCCTTATGCATAAGGGTTGTTAAAAAGTACAGTTTTATATCATGATATTGTAACATATATGGAAAAATCAACTACTGTATAGAGGTTTCCAAGATGTTTTTCTCTTTACCCATTTTTTATTAAATATTAATGAAATGGAATGAACAAGGTCAAATCACCTATGTTATTTATTAGGCAAATTCCTTCCATAAAAAAAGGGAAAAAAAGCCTCTATTCACTTTGAAATTGATTATTACCGTGCTCAGCGTTAACGAAATGGAAAATATTGTCCCAACTTTGTAAACACACACAGAAACTCACTGCACCAGTTGCTAAATGAGGCATTAATCATGGAGAGTAGGCTCTCTGAATCTTTGTTACTTGCTTGTTTTGCATTTCTTTTTAAAAATCTTAACTTTCAGTATTGTGTTTTATTTTTAGGAAAACTTGTGTTAGAAAACATACTGTTTTTATTGGAATTTGTCTTTGAGGTTTTAAGTTTTTCTCCAAAGGTATAAGTATATATTCATATATGTATGTTCATCTAGTTAACTCTTTATCCACCTGGTGTTTGAATGGCGTTAAGTTAAACAATATGTTTTTCCAAACAAGCATTTTCTTATACTTTTGGTTTCAGTGATTTTTCAAGGTACTTTACATTTTAAGTTAAAGGCATACATTTTCTTAGGAATTATTTTTTTGCAGTCAGTATTCTAGCAATATATTATTTTCATAACTGTAAGTTATAATTTAATATACTTCAAGATGATTTCTGAAGTTGGGAAGATTTTTAGGATAAATATGATTTGGTCATCTTTATAAAACTGGAAAAAAATGTATAAGAGGAAAAGAGAAATTCTGAGATACATGGGAGGAGATAAATTATAGGAAAAAGTCCTAAGTGAGATGTAAAATATTTTGTTAGGTAGACCTAAACAAGAAAATATTTTGACTCTTCCACTTGAGATAAGATGTAAGGAGACAGATATGGTTTTAAGTGGATATATATTTATGTGTCTATATGGAAACCAAAAATTGGACTTTCAATTTTATTATCCTTCTTTCTCTGTAAGATAGGAGTAAAGGTCCTCTAGTGTTTATAAACATTTGAAAAAAATGAGATTTAAAGAAATATTAAACTGCAGTTTTAAAGTGATTTGGGATTTCAAGAAGTACTGTGGTGTCTGGAGGAAAACAAAATCAATCAGCGTATCAGTTCTTTTTTCCCTCTCTCAGTCTGGGGGAAGCTCAGATCTGATTACGTGCCAGTTGACAAACACACAGTTGTGCTACGTGGTGGTTAACTCACTCTGTAAGTAGCAAAAGGACTGAAAATCAGCATTACTTGAAACTGACCCTTAATGTCACAATAGTGGGATAAACTCTATGGAACAGTATAATAAGCCATCCGGTAAAACTTTGCTCTGGCTCTTTGCATCCACTAGATAAGTAGGAACATAGGTTCTGTCATCAGAGGACTCAGAGAAGGCAGCTATCCAAATATTACCCACATTAGCTGCAAAAGTGTAGAAGGCGACTTGTGTCCCATTCTGTGCAGAAGAAAGAATCGTATCTCTGTTTTTTGAGAAGGAGTTTACAGATTAAGCTGTTCTGGACTGTGCGAGGCAGAGCAGCACCTCTGTTTGTCACTGAGAATTGCTTTACAGGGTAATGATCATTTGAGTCCTTCATTTCAACTAGATTTTGCTTATTTTAGGGTTTATTTGGTACTTTGACACTTGACAAACTGAGGATTAAAAACCTGTATTTAAATACATGATAATCCAAATAATCCATCTCTATAAATATTTGTTGACTTTTGTCCTTGCAGTAAACTTAATCAGTTAGAATGGCAGACATCTATGCTCTGCCTAAAGCATAGTGGAAAAAAAAAAAACAAAAACACTACAACTGTTTGAGAGTTCTTTATTGGAAAACGAGAATAAAATAGAGAAGGTCCAGATCTTCAAGATGAGGTGGGTGTCCTGACATGTAGATTTATTGCAGATATTTAATAAAGAGCAGCAGTGGGGCGTTTGAAACACCTTCCACTGAGGACCAGGGAGGGAGGACCTGGAGTTCAGAAGAGGCAAGCAAGGTGTTGTGCCGTGACTCTTCCATGCGTATCCTGTGTTTTCCTTCACCTCTGTTTTCGGCAAATCCCCGACGGTATTTCCTGGCTCACAACCTGAGTCTTCTCTCTTGCCGCTACCCCAGCAGGGCTTAGCAGGCGGCTTCTGCTCGTCCCTGGCAGTCCTGTGCTCAGGCTGGCTCTGCTAGACTCTGGCTGGCTCTGATTTTCCTAGTTACGTGACTCTCCATCTGCTCCGTTTGTGGTGGCTAAGTGGCCCTGCCTGTCTCTTACTCTGCTTTCTGCCATGTTTCTAGTTTTGCTGTTGCTTTAACTATATTTGAAACATGGAGCGTAGTTGATTGAAAACTGAAGAAATGCCTAGTACTTGTTTAGATCCTCCTCGGAGAACAGTTAGTCTTTGCCACCGAATAAACTGTGCTTTAAACCAAGGTGCAGAAGCTTCTTGCAATATGTTTCAAGTAACCAAAATGGAAAATCCAAGCAAACTGTTGCCTGTGTTTAGCCTTGTGACTTAAAGACAGCTGGTCGAGATAAGCACTAACATAAATCTCGTCTGAATTTCCCAAACCCGGCATATGAATTGTGAATTCTTCATTGCTTTTTCTAGATATTAAGCATAGGTAATGGTAATATAGCAGGAGAGAAAGAACAATGAATTTGAATTTAGAAAATCTACACTGAGTCTTATTCACTTGCTCATTACTTGACCTTGGGGAAATAACCCCTGTCTCTGCCCTGCTCTTCAGTTTGGAGATGAGGAAACTGAGCCTGAGAAAAAACATGAAATTGTCAGAAGTTTCAAAGCTAGAAGTGCCAGGGGTCAATATTAAGTCTTTCTGAACTCAAAAATCTATGCACAGTCACCCCATTGTGTCCAGGTATTGCTGCTGTTGTTTTAATAATAACACGTTTTAAAAATGATGCTATTGCTGGAGCTCGTTTGTGTTTGAAAACATAACATGGCTTGTCATCAATGGCTGCCTGCCACTTACAACCCGGTTTCTCTTTAGGTTGTAGTTGAAGTCTGCGGGCCTTGATGTTCTTTCTCTTCCTGGACATATTTTGTACCCGAATCCACAAAGGTGATTTTTCTCCAGTGAAAACATTATGTCCCCTCTCCTCATGTAGTATTTTTATTTTTCTCCTTGTTATTCTCTCTGCTTCAACAATTAGTTTTCCTCCCTTTTCCCAAATAACCCCGATCCATAATTAGTAAAGTATTTTTGTTTTAGCAGTTTAACTAAGTATTCCCTTTGCCTTCTTGGCTTATCTGAAACTGGATCCTCGACTGAAGATCTTACTCGAATTGCACTTCCCACCAGCTGAAAATGAAAATCCTCTCCCACTACATGCATCATGTAATATTTACGTGTGTTTGGAGTCCTCCCACTGACCCACATCAGATTTACAACTCGCAATTGTTCTCTCTGGTAAACCCCCTGTTCTTACTGAGTTACGTCCAAACCTCCCTCACTTTCAGCTTTTCCCTGTAACTTGTCTATGTATTTCTTACTCTTCATTGAGTTTGGAATGCGGTTCGTAGTTTTTCTTTCCATGGAAACCTCAACCGCCACAAATAACTTCAAAATCTATGTGGCGTCTGGTTAGAAACAAACAAGACCCCAGCGACTCAGTTTTCTGAAATATCATGACTTTTGTTTCCGCACCTTAGCAAAACCATTGATGATTACATGCTGTCAGAACCCTACTCTTTTACTTTTCCCCTGAAAAAAATCACAAATTTAGACATTTTGCTTTAGTGACCTTAGTTTTCTCTTGCTCTCTCAATTCCTTGCAGAGACTGTGCCCATCCCAGCTGCACACCAAATTCATGTAGATCACTAGATTTTTAGCTCCTGCTGTGCTCACAGTTCTGATATACACACGGTTGTAGCAGATGCCCTCTTGTCCACATTCTAAACCCACTTTCCCTTTTGTCCTTTCTCTTTTGTCCTTTCCCTTTTGTCGTCACATAGCCGGTCCCTAATCCTGGATAACAGCTGTCAACATTGTCTTGCCCACAGCTGGGCTGAGAGTATTTCAGTTGAGCGTATTTACAATTACAAATTATCAACAGTCTCCACTAGGTCTTCAGTGCAATGCAAGGTTCTATTTCTCTGGAGGTTTGTTTCATTTTCCACTTTTCGTAAGTATTTCAGTCTCCTTCACCTGTCATCGAACCTCCAGTAAGTTAGCTTCTTACTGTTTCATATACCACTTGAGAGAAAACAGGACCAAACTGAGCAAATAGATGGGAAGAATTTCACTGTCCAAGAAATTCCATCAATCTGTCAATATTTATAAGTATTTTTCCTTTTCTTTCTATTTTCTTTTGGTTTAAAAAAGTAAGGACTAAAAGGAATGGTGTAACTTGGCAAAAGCTATATAATTGTGAAGGTATAGGAATTTGACCCTGACATTTCTATGCTCAAAGCCCATTTTCTTACCACTGAAATACTCTAAATTCCATAGAAAATAATCTGTGAGTAGATATATTATACTTTGTTAATTTTAAAATGGTCAAATTTGCTGGATCTCTCCATCTTCTTACTCTTACATAAACCATGCCATAAATAATTTTATGTGAATTATAGTACTCACGTTAAATCTAATAATATCATTTGTATGAAGGAATAAGGGAAAACCCATAATCCATAATAACATAGAGAATAATACTCAGTATAACTCTGCTGTGATCAGTTATCTTTTTAAGGAGGCCAGTTTTGTTTCTTTGACATTCCAAAGGGTCTCATACAATGTGATTTATTCCTGAAATGCTGTGAAATTAATGAAAATATTATTTGTGTAGAAAAATGAGTTTACTTGCATTTGTAATTTGTTTCGCCTGCAGCAGCAGCTGTGCTTATATCCAGAATGTGCCATGCTAAAAAATGGAAGGTTGATTTCTGTTGTTTTTTCCTTTCTTTCCCCTTACATTTGTTGTTTATCATTTTGAAGCAAATGAGAATCATTTTTAATTACTTTATTATACTTCAGAGGGAAGAATAATAGTGTGCCTGGAAATGTAGCTATGCCCAACTCACACAATACCATTTAGGTGATTTTCACAGTCACTTGAGTTTGCTCAAATACTGTTAATTATAAGAGATCAATACATCCAATCAAAATCACGTGAAAATCAGTTTAATTTCCTATAGAAGGAAGTGAGTCGGGATTTTATCGTCCGAATCGTTTGGTGGAACCCTCACATGCGCTCCCCCTCTAATGCGTTTTAAACTTCAGAGGTGTTGGATCTTTCAGGTGTGTGTGTTCTAGGAGTGCTTCCCGCACACTGGCCTGGCTTCCCTAGGCGTATACAATGCTCCCTGAGGATGGTTTTTTAATCAGCTCCGTATTAGCTATAATGGCATATTGAGACAGATGATTAAGTGCCTTTTTCACATTCATTATTTCTTATATGTCCCTACCCAAAGCAAAAGTATGTAAATATTCAATAATAGAGTATTGAGTGTTTGCATTATATTTTAATAAGTCAGCATTAGGTAAATTTATTATAACTTGTATTCCAGTGTCCTCAAAGCAAGTGTTTACCAATGCTTTTGAATCCTACTGGAATGTGGCATCAAAAATATCAGCTTTAAATCTGTAGTTTTCATTTTCTGTCTCTTTCTCCTTCTTGAACGTTAGTACATAGACTGACTCTAGAATATTTGTACCTCTCATTTTTCATGATTTCTCAAGCGGTTATCCTTTCTCTAATGTGTTTCTGAGCATATGTTTTCAGATTCTTCTCTCAAAAGGAGTTCTGAATTTGGATTCTGAAGACTTGGACTCAAGTCTTGGATCTATTTCTTAGCTTATGCAGGTCTTAAGGCAAATCGGGTATGGCTCCTGCTCTCATCTGTGGAATGGAAATAAGAATCCATGCCTCAGACAACTGTTTTAATGATTAGATAGCATAAGGTCGAGGTAATGGCACAGCGTTTCAAAGACTAGAGCACAGAATGTGGATAGTTGGAAATCACTGTACACATAAATGATTTATTAATGATATTCTGTGGGTATCCTTAAACACCAAGCGTCTTGGCTTATTTTATGAAGTCACTCCCTTCATATTGTGCCTCCATTTACCTTGGGCTCAGCTTGCCTTTATTCGATACTTGATTAAATTACTCAGTTTAAAGGCTATTATCCCTCCACCCTCATTCTCTCTGCTGCTGTCAGAGTCTCTAGAAGATACATAGGAGCACATGTTTTCTTGTTAACTTTGCATTAAGTTTTTGGATGAACTACTATTTGCTCTCCTTCTTGGTTGAAAATGATCCTAGAGCCTATTTGTGACTTTCTTTTAGTTAGTCCTTCTTTTCTGGTATTTATGCATCTTAATTTGCAAGTTACCTAAACACAGAGATTCTTATGAAGCTACAGTAGTTTCACTGAAAATCCAAGTGTATCCATTTTAATTACAGTTACTAAGAACAATGATTCTTTCGTTCAGAAAGTGGCCTATTATATGCCTGGTATCGGCAATGTAGAAATAAAGCATAGCTGTCCCCCATGTTCAGTATTTAACCCTCTAACAGGAAAGACAGAGAAGTAACTGGCTACCATGACTTAGGGTATAGAAGCAGACAACAGTGACACAGCTCAGACTGGGCAAGTCTAGATTGGTTGAAAGAAGTATGTCCAGGGGAACTGATACCAAAGCTGGGTTGAGGAGGATGAACAGAAGGAAAATATTTTCAAAATGGAGTGGAGACAGCTACAAGAAAGCATGTAAAAAAACAAAATGTTTACGAGCAGAGACCAGAGAAATGAGGGCATCAGAAAGCCCTTTGCTTTTGTCTCCTACTCCCAACCTCTAGCCTGCCTATCAGTATTGTCAGGAGTGCAGAGGAAGCTACAGGCCTT
The DNA here is from genome assembly GCA_004024745.2 of Catagonus wagneri. Classification (NCBI taxonomy): domain Eukaryota; kingdom Metazoa; phylum Chordata; class Mammalia; order Artiodactyla; family Tayassuidae; genus Catagonus; species Catagonus wagneri. Next base: position 28,771,063 of record PVHT020000886.1, on the reverse strand, counting down.
CTTTCAAGATGCTTTTTATCCCTTTGTGCCCGTCATTCAGAGAAGCCCTTGATTCTCATATTCATCACTTATTCTTATCTGTCCCCTGGACCTTTTCTTCTTTCTTTAGAATACATGATCAATCATCAAAGTGCTCTGTATCTGAGTACTTTCCCAGAGCACCCATTTTTACCATCTTGCTCGTGCTGCAGTCTGCCTGTCCCCTGAGGACGTGGCTGTCTACATCAGTACCTGTCACAGAAATCAACTGTGACATCCCTATGTGGGTCATTGGACATGTGTTATCAGTCATTCCTTCTGGAAACACATTCTCTGCTTTCTCTTATCTCCCTGACTCAATGTCTCAGCCTTCTAAGCTAGTTCCTTTTCATCTGCTCATCCTTTTATTTAAGTGTTTATGTGGCCTCTTAAAATTTGACCAGTCCAAGATCCTTATATTTTCTCTCTCTTCCTATTTCAGTTCATGACAACAAATCCAGTTATCAGGTACTTATGTCTAGATTCATTGTTGACTACTCTTTTACTCTCACACCTCAAATACAGTGTGCCAGCAAATACTATTTTTCAGTTTTACCTTTAAAGTGCATTCAGAATTTGACCCTTTTTTTCACCTCCTCCGCTGTTCTCACTCTCTCTCTCTCTGTGTACACACACACACACACAATAAATATTGGGTGAATGAATAGTGAATGAAAGAATAAAAGATATCCATCACACATCCATCCATATATAAAAGATATCCATCATATATATGTAGTCGAAGCACCATTATCTTTTCTGTACTATTTTAGTATCTTTATTGTGGTTCCCAGGTCCTCAGCGTCTGCCCTTGCCTTTCCTATATTTTAGTCAAATCTCAGGAACGTAGCCAGAGAGATACTTTTCAGTGAAAGACTTGATCCCATGAGTCTTCTGCAAAACACCCTCAAATGCCTTTCCAAGTTTTCGGAGGTAAAACCTGAAGCCTTCAGTGCCTTGCGTGTACCGGGCACCATTGCTCCTCTCAAGCCATCTTCTGTACTCTCTCCCTTCCTCTCTACTTCAGCCGCAGTGACTTCTGTGCCATTCAGTTCGTCAGTCCCTCAGCGTCCCGGAGGTTCTCAGCCCAGGGCTTTGCATTTGACATTCTGCTTGTCTAGACTGTCTTCATCCCGGCATCCGAGATCTCAGGCAGTTGCTTTCTTTGGGTCTTTGCCTGAATGTCCCCTCAGTCAGGCTTAGGACCATCCTATTAAATTATCTGACTCCACGCACTTTATACCTACCTCCCTTCTGTGCTTTATTTCTATTATAGTTATTGCTATAATAACAAAATGTATTCATTTGTTTTGATTTTTGGGCCAGTATGTGAGCTCTGTGGGGTTATGATTTTTGTCTGTTGTTTAATTATGTCTGTAGTTTCAGAATATAGGAAGGTGAATGACAATAACAGATGAAATGAATAAATATTTCTTAAGACAGTAAACAGCAAAACCGTTTCAATGGCTAAGAATAATAAGAAGATACAATTTACAGAAATTATAAAAAAACCTTCCTGGAGTTAAAATGCAGTGAGAAATAAAAGATTACCAGTGTTCTTGAGATTCTTATCTCCTCTTCCAGTTATGCTCCCTTGTATCATTCCTAAGGGGGACTGTAACCCTGACATTTAACACTAAAGGTTACTTCTGCCAGCTTTTCTCAGCTCCATAGAAATGGAATCATATAGTCTGTATTTTTACACTGCTAACTTTTTTAGCGCAAGATTATGTTATGGAGTGCATCATGTTTCTATATATTGCTATAGTTTATATCTTTTTGTTGTCGAAATATTCAGTGAGTATACAACTGTCTGTTCTAACGTTGATGAACGTTGGTATGGTTTCCAGCTACTAAAGCGTCCTTGCAATTAATGTTATGGACATTTTTGTACATATATTTGGTGCCCGTGTAGTAGGCAGTACCTGTGAAGGAAACTGAGAAGATATACAGTCATCTACATTTTTATAATATGTATAGTAGTTAAATTCGTGTTCTCACTAAATCTTTGTTCTCCTCAGTCTCCACCACACAGTTCTTTCAACAATGAGAGCCTTAGCTATCTAGATCCATCATAAAGAGGTTAGTTCCTTTTTCTCCCTCAAATTTGAATTAATACAAGTCTAAATGTTTAATGGGCATCACTATACAAAGTCCAAAGTGCTAACAGAAGATACAATGTTATTACTAAATCAACCCTCCACGCTCAAAATTAAAATAAAATAGAAAACCAGCCAAACCCCAACATAAGGGCATCCACCTGTACAAAATCATCCTCGCATAACCAGGATCACTGCATTGTCAAAGATCACTGAAGAAATGATAACTGAGGACAGGAGTGAGAGAAAAAAACATCTGCCTGGAGTGCCCTTGCCAGTGCTCAGATAATCTATGGTAACTTCACTGAGTTCATCTGAAAAACATGTCCCACCAAAAGGTTAATACTGCCATTGTATGTTTTTATGTATTTACGAAATTGTCAGTAATGCAAACTCTTACCTCTCAGAATATGAGTAATTAGAATAATTTGTGGCTTCCTTTATATTCGACGATATGATATATTAAACAAATAGACAGTGCTCCCTGGAAACCTTAATGCTACGCATGGAAGAAAGAGTTCTTACTTTCATTCCACAGAGGAGAGCGGCTCCCATCTGTAGCCCTCTCCCATCCCTCCCTCACCCCATACGGCGACACTAGGAGGAATCTCAGAAAGCTAACAAAGACTTGTGAAAAGCCGTGTATTTTTCTCTGAGAACATTCCTGAGTGTAATTAAGAACAAAAGCTTCAGGAAGAAGCATACATATAAAGTACGTGAATATCGATCCTCTTGTGACAGATAAGAATCTCAAGAATCCAAAATAATAATACTTCTTGGCTTCTGGCTAAGATTAGATGCTGAATGATATTTCATCTTTTAATTTACTATTAATTCACCCAATATATATTTCAGATAAAAATATACATATATATTTGAAAATCTCTTGTGTGTTAGGCACTGTTCTATGGTTCTATGTACTAGAGATATAAAGAAGAATAAGACAGATAAATTTCCTGTGTAACAAAAGTTGGGCTCAGTTGGGAAAGAGAGATAATGTATCAGATAGTATTGGCTGCATAACAAACCACTCCAAAATGTAGTGCTGTAAACACACAGAGTGTATTTATATGTGTGCAAGTTGACAGTTTGGGTCAGGCCCAGCCGTTTGGAACTTCTGATCTGCAACGCGTTCACTTAAACCCAGGTTGGATCTGTTCACCTGTGATGGCTGATGGGTCAGGTGAGGCTATGGTTTATAAGGGCCTTGACTTCTCAGTGGGAATCATTTTACACAGTTTCTTATCCTATAGGAGGCTACTCTTTGATTATGGACATAGCAACAATGTTCCAAGAGCAGTGACAGAGCAAAGACCAAGTACTCTCCAAGCCACTGTTGGTCTCACGTTTACTACGCTACCATTGGCCAAACAAGTCGAATTGTCAGCATATAAGAATCAGCGTAATAGGGGCTACCCAAGTGCTTTAATGCAGGGAGGTATGAACATATGGGAGAATCATATTGCAGCAGCGTGCCATAGATAATAGATACATACATACATACGTTTAGCTGAGAAATACCAAACTGTCTAAAATAATGACAGTTTGGCCCATCTAAAATGGCCACATGTGTACTTGAATTTATCAGAAATTTGACTCAGTTTTGCAAGGCATTTTGTTTTGCAAATGCCAAAATGTATACCTAGATTTTTTTGGGGGGGGAAGCATATTGCTAAAATATTATATATATATATATATATATATGTGTGTGTGTGTGTGTGTGTGTGTGTGTGTGTGTGTATATATATATGATATTGGTTGTACAAAGAACATTGAGTTAATTCTACTTTCAAGTAGTTAAAATTATACTGATAGATGCAAATATATTACAAGATTTTTGTTATATAAATGAATGATTACAGTTATCTATTTCACTGGGTAAGTCTTTCATACTATGTAGCAATTCCACCTTTGGTAAAATATAGAAGCTCCTACTATCTTTTAAAATGAAATGCTTAGGTAAAGATTCTACGGGAAATCTATTTCTTAGCTTGTCATTAATATGAAACAGACACTGCAGTTGGTAAAAGCACCACCTATTACAAATGTCCTAGATACTGTCCATACAAATTTTCTTTTCAATTCAATAATCCCCCAAACATAAATCATATATGCGATCATGGAGAATGGAAAAGAGTTTATTCCCTGTGCTAAGTGAATGGAGGGGCTTTCTAATCTTTATGTCTCTGCACCTAGTGAATGATGATGTTTCCTTTTCTGTTCACAACTGAACACACTCCCATTTCTTTCAAGGTGGATAAGAAATAAAAAGAAATACAAGCCGTAGAGTTATTTTATTCAGATCTACCCCACATATTATAGAGGTTGGTAACACCTGCGTAAAGTGGAAATCCTTTTTTGTAGTCAGTGCGACCCCTGAATACATGAGTTTTTCTCTGAATCAGTAATGTTGAGAAAATCTAAGGCCTTGTCGTCCTCATTTCAATAATAAGAGTCATTCAGATAATTAACTATAATAATATATGACCTAGGGAGGTACCAGATATACACTTTAGTTTCTTAGGTTGCTTTAGAAATTTACCACATTCAGCATAACAGTTCACTGACAGTGATATTTACAAAATTCCCAGGTATATAGTTCCTTTAAGGACCACGTAGTCTCCTTCAGATAATCGTAAAGATTTATCTTAACAACATGGAGCAAGGCCTGTATCTACTAGATTTTATTATAGGAATATTATGTGAAAGGGAAGATCCAGTGAATTGGTTATATAAAGGGAACATTTGAAGTTTCTAATTCAGGCTTTGATGTAAGTTTTGTATGAATATGATACATTGAAGTACAGGTTATTCTGGATGACATACAGTTATATTCCCAATAATCTGTATTTAGAGATATGGTAAAAAGAATGCTGAGTTGGGAATCAGGAGATTTCAATTAGACATCAGCTCCGGTAATAACGTAGGCCGTCAGGGACATTTCATCACTCCTGTTGAATACCGTCGTCTTGATCTCTCACTCATCCCGAGTGCCGGTTTCCTTCCAAGGTGAGCAGCTTGAACTAAATGAAATCACAGGTACCTTCTACTTTCTCTCACGAGTGGACGTGAAGTAGGTCGTTTGATTACTCACAGGCCCTGGAGGAGACACAGGGCGCCCCGAGGGGCCTCCCCGCAAGGCCGAGGCAGGGCCCAGGCAGGGGTGAGCCGCAGGACCTGAGGCCCGCGCCTTATTAAGAGGCGCAGGGGGGATGCTTTGGGGGTTCCTGAGGGGAGGCTGGGTTGGTTAATTCAAACCAGAAGGAGTAAAGTCTGGTACACTCCTGCGGGGTCTTATCTACGGGAAAGGAGCTGGGGGGCAGGAGAGGGCGTGGATCGCAAGGGGCGTTGGGGGCGACATAGCAGGGACTTCCCTTACTCGCGACCGTGGGCTGTTACTGAGGGCGCGTGCTTGTGCCAGGGCGAGGCTAGTGTCACTGTTGGTTCAAGGCTTGCGGGGGTGTGTGGGGGCGGCGGGCGGGAATGAGTCTCCTATCAATTGTTTTTGTTTTTTCAGATTAAGAGATGAAGAGTTGAGGAACTAAATAAAGAACAAAGCATTATGAGCCTACTCTCGGGAGTTTTTCCATTCATACTTTTCCGCTGCAGCTGCCAACTGTAGAGGAACTGGGTTAATATCCAGCTAATCACACATCAAAATAAGCAGTGTGTTTTAACTCAGCTCAGAGTAACTTTCTAATTTAAATTGATCGCTCCCTCCTTTTTTGCCCCTTTATTTTGTTCCATTTAATGTCCCCACAGTTCTTCGTGGTACAGTTTTAATCAACTTTATTGAGAGATGATTTGCATACACTAAATACACTCATTTTAAGTGTAAAGTTCAATTATTTTTGACAGTATAATTAGCCATGTAAACACAGTCATAATCAAGATAGAGAATATTCTTATCATCACCCATGGCTCTGATTGTTTTCTATCTTTTTAAGCTGACTCTGGCCCCTGGCAACCACTGGTTTGCCCTCACTGTAAATGAGTTTAGCATGTCCTATAATTTGATATAAATGAAATTATACAGTTTTACTCTGGTGTATCCAACTTTTTTTCACTCAATATAATGTTTTTTGCGATGCAGTCCTGTTCCTCTGCATTGGCATTCTGTTATTTTATGTTGCTCTTCTCTAGCTATACCAGCAATTGTTTATCTGCTCATTTATTTATGGACATCTGAGCTGTTTCCAGTTCTGGACTAAGGATAAGGCTGCTAGGAAAATTCTTGTTAAGTCTTTGTGTAGACCTATATTTTCAGTTCTCTAGGATAAATATCTTGGAGTAGACTGACTGGGTTGTATGGTGGCAAGTATATTTTTAGCTAATAAGAAAATGCCAAACTGTTTTCTGAAGTAGTTGTGTCACTTTGTATTCCCACCAGCAAGGATAGTTCCAGTGTTTCCGCATTCTTGTCAGTGTTGACATTGTAATTCTTTTCCGTTTTTGCCATTTTAATAGACATGGAGTTGTTTAAATTTGCATTCTTCCAGTGAATAATAATGTTGAACATTCTTCACATGTGTGTGGCTATTTTTTTTTTTTTTTTGAGCTCTATACAGGGCTTTGCCCCAGTCATTAAGTTGTTTGTGTTCTCATTAATTGTTTGTATCTTTATAGGTTATACATATCTTTATAAATGCTGAATACAAACCCTTTGTCATATATGACTTATAAATAATAGTGATTATTAATACTGTTTTTAGTCTGTCTTACATTTTCCTTGAATATGTCTTATGAAGAACATAGTTTTTAATGTTGATAAATTCCAGTATTAGATAGATCTATTCTTATTATTTATAAATTACATATAACAAAGGACTTCCAATTTGTTAACTTTCTTCCCTCATTTTTCGTGATTAGTGTATCTTATCAGGAAATCTTTGCCTACTCTAAGGCCATGAAGATGTTTCATAAATTCAACTTTTCATTTAGGTTCAGGATCAATTGCAAGTTAATGTTTTGTATGGTATGAGGTGAGGGATAGGGTAACTGTTTTCCATACAGATGTCCAGTTGCTTCAACATAATCTGTTGAATCGACCATATTTTCTACACTAAATTACTTTTGCATATTTGTTGGAAATCAATTGATAGTAAATGTGTGCATCCGTTTATGGGTTCTCTAGTTTATTCCATTGACCTGTCTGTCCTCAGAAATACCAAGTGGCGTTATAGTAAACTTTGAAGTAAGACGTTATAGGTCCTTTAACTTTGGTTTTCTTTCTGAAATTATTTCTGTCACTCTTTTTCTTTGTTGATCCAGATAAATTTTGAAATCAGCTTGTCAGTTCCTTAAAGAAAACTTGATATGATTTTGATTGATGTATAATTGAATTTATGGAATAAAATCAGAAAGACAGTGCTAGATCCTATTATAAGGTGCTTCTTCAGAGCTTTAAGAAATTATCCAGTCTGGCACTTGCTAAATCCTAAATAAGCATATTTGCATGTAGAGTGTGATATCACGGTTTAGGGTACAGCCTGGAGAGGCATTTCCTGAGGCTGAGCTCATTGTACTGCTTATTTTTAGATAAGCTTAAGCAAGTTATTAATCTTCCCTGTGCCATTTTCCCATTTGTCCAAAGGCAGTGATAATGGTGACTATCTCGAAAGGAATATTATAAGAATTAAATTTGTCAATATTTAGAAAGCTCTTAAAACAGACCCTGGCAAATATTATGTGCCATATAGGTGTATGGGTGTTTTTTTATTTTTGCTATTGCAATTATTGCTTTACTCATTGTCATTCTTCCATGGAGGCTGAGAGAAGGTATTCTATTAGTTAACAATAGGCTGCAGGCCAAGGTAAAGTTTTTATGTTTGACAATGTTAAGTAAATACCATGTGGGCTACACAGCCTCCTGGTGGAACTCCAGGTAACTATAAAGCGTAAGAGAAGATATTATGCATAGGAACACAAAGTGGAATTGATGATGCTGAAATGTGAAGAAAAATATGTACAACTGAATAAGATTGGAAATAATTGAAATAAGATTCTTTTGAGAAGTAGTAAGAGAATCTACCACATGTTCTTGAAATATGCACTCTTTCTTTCTTTAGATCTATGTATTGCATGATAAGAGTGGCTTCTTAGGAGGGGGAGGATTTAATGAAATTTAACAATCTGGAGAGATTACTTTTATTCTTTAGTAAGAAGGGTCTTTGGTGGGACTGTGGACCTGTTCAAATGAGGAGTATCTTTTGGTCTCATGGGCAGGCAGGCAGGCACCTGTGTTATCTGTTTAAAGATCAGGGTGTCCTGAGATCATCAGTGTCCCCCTTAAGGCAAGAGCCTGGGTTGGGGCAGGGCGGGGTAGGGAAGAGCCTAGGAAGCTTAAGAGGTGTAAACTTGTTCTAGGATTGGGAAGCAAGATGGAGAAGGCCTGTAGGTTATTCTCTTTCTCAGATTCAAGGATGATGTATTTAGGAGAACCCTCTAACTCTACGTAACTCTGATTCATCAGAGGTAAAATGACCTGAGAGTTACCACTGTTTCTAGCATCAAAACAGTAAATAGCTTATTAACAGCAACAGCTTAAGGTAATAATGGGTCAAAAAATTCAGCATTTGTTTGTGAGGCAAACAGGTAGCTGGTCTTTTGTGGCATTAGGATTATTCTTATATGATAGGTCAATAAAGAAGAGTGTCATCTATTCTAATCTGAAAGAGCAAGGACGCTACCAAGCACAGCTGTCACGTTCAGATCCTGGGCAGTTTTTAACAGCTTCTTTGCCTTAGGAGATGTTCTTGTTACGTATCTGCTTACCTGTGATTGCCCTATAAAAACGAGCAATGATAGAAGAACTCTAAATATAATGGAGATTTCAGATATAACTGTAGGAAAGTTGTGGCATACTTTCTGAGATCACCCAACAGAGCTGTCTGGTGTTCCTTAGCTGTGATAAAGGCAGGCACCGTAGCGCAGAATGGGTGAGCTTGGAATGGGCTCTCAAGGCCTAGGCCTATATTCACATTCATTCTTGGTCTGCAGAGGAAACAGGTACTACTTGCCATCTATTGATATTTGGTTCACATGATTTTAAAGTAGAAATAATAAAGTTTTTTTTCCTGTCCCTGCAATATTGTTTTAGAGTATTTAAGGTAATGTGTGTAAAATAATTCTGTAACCCATCATCCCAGGGCAGTTGCCATCATCGAGAATAGCACAAGTCAGAGTTCCCGTCATGGCTCAGGGGTTAACGAACTTCTCATCCATGAGGACACGGGTTCGATCCCAGGCCTCACTCAGGGGGTTAAGGATCTGGCGTTGCCGTGAGCTGAGGTATAGGTCCCAGATGCAGCTCGGATCCCACATGGTCGTGGTTCTGGCACAGGCTGGCAGCTGCAGCTCCAATTCGACCCCTAGCCTGGGAACCTCCATATGCCACAGGTGAGGCCCTAAAAGAAAAAAGAAAAGAAAGAAAGAAAGAAAAAAGGATCACGAGCAATACTTAAGGGTAAAAGCAGTTCTTGGCCTGAGGATCGGTCAAGTCCACTCAAACCAACGGACTCTGCTGACAACAGCAGTATTAGTGACTGAGGGTCTGTCCTATTTTTATAAAGGGAGATGACCGGTCGTATGTAACGTCCCCAGTGTCAAATATTGTCCTTAAACTGGTGCCAGTGGAGGGTCTCTGAACCCAGAACGACAGTAAATAAACCTGTCCATCATGTCAGTTTGCATTCAGTGAAACTATTTAGCGGTATGTACTCATCTTTAAGAATCTGGACATAGCTTAATTGTTCACAGCCCTTGGTTCATTGTTTTTCCATCTCTGGCACAGAAGATTATAAATAGTTTCATACTGTTTTGACCGTCACCAATGTGCAGTTGCTAGTCTGCAAGCAGGAAATATGTCCTTAGGACTGTGTAAAGCAGCACTGTGTGTTTTCCTTGCAAATTAAATTTATGAGATTACATATGCTTGCATTTCATTATATGGTCATAAAATGCAATATACCCTGTAAATATCAGCATGATGCAGTACCTAAATTACATTTAGACTGTGCCGAACACAACCACAGAGCAATGAAAAATTAAGTCTCGTATGATAACAAAGGTATTCAGAGGAAAAAGCCCTGACTTGTTTTGAACGTACCACCAGTAAGACATTTACCTGTCAATAACAGTAAGCTTTTAAAAATATTTAATTTAAAAGTACACTAAAATCTGCTTAAATTAAAGTAGAATTAAGAAAACAATTATGACAAAATCAAAATAACACTAAATTCTTTTCAATAAAGAGAATATATTCAAATAGTATAATTCCTCGTTGAAATCCTGCAGTCTGCCATTCATTGAGTTAAAAGCCGTTTCATCTGTGAAATGGTTTACATTGAATATTTTATTTACTCCCCATAACTAATTCATGGTGTAAGGCTTAGTCTTCTTATTTCATACCGAAGACACAGAGAGCCAGTGAGAGTACAATAACTTGACAGGAATTAAGAGCAAGAGATTGGAGTCTGAACTCTGCGGAGGTTACAGGTGTAGCCCCATGCTGACGTGGGATCCTGTGCTGTAGCTGTCACCTCCTTGGTGAAGTTTCTCAGTGATTCAACTCATCGGCGAGGATCCTTCCACAAATCTCCTGTCCAGTGTGAGTCTTCACTCTGCATTTCGGTTGCTTGAGGTCCTGAAAGTAAGCCTTCTTGTAATGAGTTCACTCCCTTTTCTATTTTAAATAATATCGTTTTGCTTTTATCAGCAGCCCTACTGCTGCTTTAGCTGCGAGGAGGACAGAACGTGTCCACGTATTCCTGAACCTCAATTTAATTAGAATTCGTGTTGTTGGTAGGACACCTGTATATTACACCCTTTTGCTCATGAGGCTGGAATACAGTCTTTCCTAAATGTGAATTTTTCTTTTAAACATGACGTTAGAATCGTGTCTTCTCAGATCTTAGGAATTAAACTTCCAAATTGTAATGTATTTTAAGTGTTAAGAAAAATTTAATCATCTTTGTGGATTTGGTAATATAGCATTTTTTCAATACTTGAGAAGTTCACAAATATCTGTGCGGGGGGCAGTTACTGTAATCTGCCACAATATCTAAAATGATATGAAAATTAAAAAATATGATATTCAGGAAAAAATATAACTTCTGTATTTTGATGACAGTTTGACATAAGGGTGCATGTGGTTCACACTTGCTGTAGAAGATAGAAAACTTATTCTGAAAATTTTATCAATATGCTCCAAGTGAGAACATTTGGACAATTCTTCAGAATTGTTTTATTTTCCAAGAAAAAGTCAGAGTAGGTCAAAGTGCTCCAAGAAATAGCTGTTTTTATTGTTTTTTAAATTCTCATATTTAGAAAGTAGTCTTACTCAGTTCATAGAAGTCTATGGAATGCAGCTAATAGAGAATTTTTAACGTTTAATTTTATTTTACATAGAACTATGCAAGACCAGAATATATATTCTTTAATTCACTTCCGCCAAATGTTTCAAAAAACAATTCTGTGTCTCTTAGAGTTTCAGAAACTTTCTCTGCCCACGTACAACTAGAGGTATTCTTTGTCTCCACTGATGGTATAGACATTTGGTAATATGTGGATTGATTTGCTTTTCATGCTGACATGTGGTTTTGAAAAATGTGTAAAGAGATTTGGATTTGAGGGTCCAGCATCGTCCTATAGAAAGTGAGGACATTTGTCTTTTAAATTTTGATTTCTGTTTGCTGTAGTGTTTAGTGTACAAGAGCACATAGTATATTCTAATATTCCGTTTCTCTTTCTCTCCCTTTTTTTTTAAAGGCCATACCCGTGGCATATGGAAATTCCTGGGTCAGGAATTGAATCCAGCCTTCAGCTGCAACCTACACCGCAGCTGTGGTGATGCCAGACCCTTTAACCCACAGTGCCAGGCCGGGGATTGAACCTGTACCACTGTAGCTACCTGAACCGATGCAGACAGATTCTTAACCCACTGCACCACAGCAGGAACTCCCATTTCTCTTAATATATGAGTTATGGTTCAATTTATAAGGAATTGTTTTTGAAAAATAAAAGAACGTTAGAATGATAAGCTTTTATGACCATATAGAAAAAATACTGAAGCTTAACTTACCAGCAAAGTCAGGTCTGTATCCGTAAAGTAAATCAACGTGTAGTAAATGTAAATCAACACATGCCGCAATAAGGAAAAGCTTCAGAAAGCTGATTGAACTTCCAGAGTATTTTAGAATTCTCATACTTTGTTGAAGTAAACAAATAAGTCGGTGTTATTGAAAGGGATTTATTTCCCTCAAAAAAGACAGAGTGACTACAGATAATATTTCAAAAATAGAAAAATAAAACAATAGACATTGTAAACACTGATGTGATTTAAACTACAGATGGCCAAGAAAGGAGGGACAGACAGTGGTGCCCTTTTAAAAGTGACTTTGAAAGCGAGTCTTAACACAGATGTGTCTGTGCATCTCAGATTGAGTATGTCTCCGTATTAGTGTAAATTGTGAAGCACACTAATCTCGGGAAAATGGCCTTACCCTGTGATGGTCAGTAGCATCTCAGAAGGAATTTGTCTCAAACAGAGACTGACCCTCATTTGACAGATGCTCAGAGGAAAGGACTGACGCCCTGCCATCTGTGGGCCAGTTGGGTGGTTGCTTCTGTGAAAAAGTTGCAGTTACCATGGGACCTGCTGAAGTTAGTCTTTAAAGCGGAAGGCTCCCTAGAGCCCTGCACAGTGCCTCTGCTGCTGCTCTCGCTCACACCTTTATCACAACAACGATATTTAGATTCATAGGAAAATACCCGTGGCATTCTGTGGGTGGAAGAAAACAGGGCCATAGCCTCAAGCTTGAAGGCACGTAGCTAGAGTAAGGAAAGAGGATAGATTTTAGAGGTCATGGAAAGCCGTGACCTCCTCTTGGAATGCCAAGAAGGTTATGCTAGGAGAGAACTGAAATAGTTAAGGCTTATGGTCCCTGTGAGGGGAGCGAAGGGACCTGCTGTAATGTAAGCCTTCCCGAGATGAGACCTGATGATGGTTAGAACAGACTCTATTAATCCTAATCGCCCCAGGCTTGTGTGGTCCCTGTAAGTTTTATCTACAGTCTCTGCCCCCCACGCTTTTTGTTCACAATCCTAGTAAAAGAAAGACCCTGGCTTTGCTCGGGCTCTTGCTTGCCACAGCATTAGCTTCCCTGTGACTTCTTCAAGCTGATCTCCAGGCATAGCCTAAGTTCTGATGGTCGCATATGATGACAGCATTCTCATGGCAGAGCAAGCGTTCCTCAGGTCCCGGGTTCTTCACGCTAATAAAATGACCGAGACATAGCGAGGTCCTTAACCCTGACCATACTGACTTGAGACCTTATGCAGGAAGAAAAGTAAACACGAGTAGAGCAGTGAGGAACACTCTCTGAACTATACCCAGAAATAAAAACAAAAAAAGACCATGCAAACAAATAAACTAAAATCTGGACACCGGGCAAGGGGTGGAGGGCAGAGACACAAAACTAAAAAGAAGTCCTCAACTTGACTCGGGAAGAAACCCGAAGTTTACTGAAAGAAATTGATGCAACAGAAAGATAAAAGGGAGCTGATTGGCTTTGGCACCTCCGCAACCTAGGTTCTGAATTAATTTTATCTGCTGAAATGTACCAGTTGGAAAACTTTCATGGTCTTACTTGCTATCAGGACTCAAAATAGAGTTACATGTGGAGATTGCCCTGGATTTAAACAAGCTACTTCCTATACTCTTAAGAAAGTGATGGAGCATAAAAGAGAGAACAATAGGTAAGTTGCACCCTAGCCACTGGAAATGTGACTTTGTCTAGTTCCCCCAGAGCACCGTTGCCTTAAAATGCTCTGTGATGGGCATGAGCACTCTTACCCAAGGGTAAGAAATTAAAATTAAATCATCTGTAGCACTTACTATCATCTCGATAAAGTATTATCCCCAGAACTTGGCCCTGCCTCCTCCTCCTTTTCTGAAATGTAATTTTTAATGTTATGGAAAGCCAGTACAAGTATTTCTGGTATATATTTTCCCCAGAAGCTAGGAAAATTCAAATGTAAGTGGTTAGAAAGATTGGACTGAAGTTTGACCTCGTAAGTGTCCATATTTTTATTAGATCATGAATTTAATGTTGAGCTAAATTGATTCAGTTTAAGTTTTGCTTTTAAGCTTTGTGACTATACTATAACCGTGATTTCCTGGACTCAATCATAACACAATTATTTAAATTAGAATAATTTAAAAAGATTTTTTATCATTGTTTAGTTCAGCTTTACTTTTCCAGATTATCGCCTAAATATATGTTTATTAGGCTATGGATTATTAGTCAAAAAAGAATATTTTCTAAGAAGTAACTGCAGGTAAAATATGCTTCTATGGAAAAATCAGATGATACAAGAAAGCCAATTCCTGCACTATATGAAATCGGGCTCTTGTCCTGTAAAACTAAAGGGCTAGCATGTCCTTTAGGCTCTCACTTTAAATATATATGCAGTTACTTGGTCCTCTGTTGCTATTTTCCCCACAGCTACCACTCTTTTGCTTATAATCACCATCTTTCCAGAACCACTGCAGCAGCCTCTGACCAATATAACTCTTTCCACTCTTTCACTGACAAGTCAGTTCTCCAGATAGTAGTTCAAGTGGTCTCTTTGAAAACTAAATATTTTCTATAGCCGAGACCAAATTCCAAAATCTTTGCTTTGAATTTCAGAAGCTCCAGATGGTGCCGCATTTGGCAACCTCTGACCTCATTTATGATCAGTCTCCTTCTTTGCTCGCTCAGCTCCAGTAGCCAGCGTTTTAGAACTTTGAACATGATAGACGCTTACCCTTTCAAGGTCTCTCCCTGCTGTTTTCTGTGAGTGGAACAGTCTTTCCCCCAAATATCTGCTAAGATCCTCATTCACCTTATACCAGTTTCTTCTCACAAGTCAGAGCATTATAAAGGCCATTTCTGGATGCTTCTTCTGGAATGCCTTTCCTGCCTCGGCTCACCCCTCTTTTCCACTTTAATCCTTTTCATTTTCCTTGTAGCACTTAACATCTGACATCATGAAATATATTTGAATATTTATTTATTTTTGCATTTCTCCCCCTATTAAATTTAAGAATTCATAAGGCAGGGAGTTATCTGACAGGTTCGTACCTCTATCCTCAGGGCATAGTGACTGGCATAGAGTGGGCATTCGAGATTTATTGGTATTAAGTAAAGAATAAGTAAATAAATTGCAAGTGGGTGAAATTAAAGTCTTCTGTAGGTGCTCCACTTTTTGAAGTTTAAATAAGGTAAGCAGTAATCTAGTGAACTGGCAGAAACTAGAGATGACATAATGTAGCCAGTACCATGAATGAAAGGGGAGAAAGATTCAATTACTGATACTGTTAATATCTTGACAAAAGCAATTGAGTTCCACTGACATTCTGAAACAATTTACTGAGTTCAAAGATTGTTGTATAGAAAATCGAATAAAGCTAAAGATAAATCCGTGGTATAAAGCTTAAAGAATATTTTTTTTTCTCTATGGAAATATGCACCTAAGCCATACTGTTAATTCTAAAAATGACTGTGGGGAGTAAAAATTCTTCTAGAGCATAATCCTAGGAGAAAATTTAATGAACAGTTTGGGAGGGAGAATTGAGATTTGTAGGCTCACTAATTGCAAATGGTATTTAAAATAGCACTTAAATTTAGAAATGGCACTTGTGTTTGAGTACAGTCCAAAGCTGTACATCAAGGAGGATATTGAGCACTATGGCCTGGTTGGCCCAGATTTCTTCCAAGGGCTCTGGTAGTTGCAGCCTTATCAGCTGTGTAAGCATAGCCAGATGGTTGAAAATACAGAGTGATTTGATCCTTTGTCCTATGCTAAGCAGACAGTTGAATTTTTAAGTGACTTTTCAAAAGTATATACATTTCTAAATAGTGTAATCATATGCCAAAGAATGCTCTACATTTTCAAATGTACTTTACATTTCCATAGTGCATTCCAAATTTTAATAATCTAGTTGAAAGAAAAGCTGTAAAAGCCACAGTATGCATTAGAACATTTTGGAAACAGCTATCTCAATATTGATATGAGGAATTAATTCTAGGTGACAATTAATAATAAATAATATAGTTGACAGAAAGCAAATTTAACATCGTGTGCTTTAAAAAGTTGAGCGTGGGCCGCTGACTACCGGAATCAGAACCTTGTGAGTAATGTGTGATTTCGCTTCATAATTTTATTACATCAAGTATGATTTTAAAATTCAACTAGAAAATGAAATGTGATTGACCTTTGCTTTAGAGACAAGATCACCAGACACCAAGGTAAGAACAAAGGATGTATTTCTGGTTGGTGATTTAACTCACTTTAGAGGGATGCTGTCAAGGGTGACAGGGCTCAAATTGAACCCACCCTCTATATAAACGATTGTGTTTGGCTCCCAACTGCTCAGGGCCCTAGGATTTGTAACCCAGTGAACTCAGTTGAAAATGTATTATCATTAGGAGGCTTAGGTATCAAGCAGTTCGAAGAAAAGTGATGCCTCTTTTTCCTGTATTCAGGTAACGCACGTGTGTAATTGCTATGGAACTAAACGCATAGGGATTTTGAATATTTGAGGAAGTTTTGTGTTCTGTGTTTGATGGTGGTGTTATCTAATGCTATCTATATTCTATATTCTATATCTATATATCCTTGCCTGTGATATACTGACTGCTGAGGCATTTTATGCTCTCAGTTTCCAATTTCAGAGAGAGATTAAATGTCTCGCTTAGAGACACCAATTTGGTCATCGTAATCTTTTTTGAACCCATGTTAATCTGATTTAAATATCCATACTCTTTCCACTGTACAACACAGACTCTTAAAGCAGAGATTCAAATGAGCTTAACAGGCATACAAGTATTTTGGAGATAAGCTGCCTATAGAAACCTTTTATTTTTACTGGTTACCATTCACAATCCATCCACTCAAACACACACGCTACAGAATACACATATGAAATATATAATTTCAAGGCTTTATAAATGTTTCTGTTAAATGTTTAATTAAATACTAAGAATTAAATGTCAAGAATGTTATAACATGAATTTTAAGTATCTGCAGATATTCAATCTTAATTTACTAGTATTATTAATGAATTTATATTCATAAATCCCAGGGACTTTCAAATAAACACTTATGTATATTCTTTACATTTGTTCTCATGTTACTAATAAACAATCCTGTAGAAAATATTAGTTCTAGCATTCATACTGAGTTAAACCTATAGCTGTTTGCATTTCATTCAATAAGAATAGACAATAACTAAATACATTTGTGTTTCTTGCTTGTCCCTTGACATTGTAATTAGCTTGTATCTTTTGGCATGTGTCTCCTTTCAAAATGAGAGCAGCATTTCAATTGCCCTTTATTTGTGCCAAATCCTGGCTAAACTGTTTAATTCACATGGACCTGAAGAGATTGTAGCTGTGGGCTTTGTTTGTTCTTGTTCCAGTAAATCACAGGACAGACAGGTTTCAGGGCATGGTTTGAATCAGTCCCTCAGGTCTGCCTTAACAAATGGGTGTCACTCACAGATGCTGGTGATGATGACTTCCTGATTTCAACTGCACTTTTAGAGGGCTGGGAAAGCGACCTGTGGCCTTTCTTGCAGGAAGATGGGAAATAGTAATTATAGTGTAATAAAGCACAAGAGGACCCTATTTAAATGGCAGAATTTGCATTTAAATGGAAATTTAAAAATTAAAACATGTAAAAGCTTGATAGGTACAAAATTTAGTATACAGCTCATGCCAGCGTTTAGAAGTACCCTTAACTGCATGTCATGTGTAGATGTGCAGAGGTGGGCTTCTGTTCTTGACCAAAGGGCAAAGGTGGAGAATTTGAGTGAGATTGAAAAGGAAAAGGTAAATTTAGCCATAGATATGACATTTCACCAAATCGATTTATAGGAGTATTTTGGGTTTTTTTTAAAGTGTAGAAAATTAATTCTTTGGGGGCACTCCAATGTTATGACCTATAGCTAATGAAAGTGGCTAATTGATTACCACTATATAACACAGGACTATAATGGAATTTAACTTTCTGAACTCCCCACAATAATTCTGCATTAATCCATTAATTTAAAGTTTTTATTTATATTCTGGAGAAATAAAGGTATACACATTTTTAAATACATCTGACAATTATGAGGTATTTTGAAATTGCCATGAAAATCTATCATGAGAGTTACTTCCTTTTTTTTTTTAAATGAAGGAAATACCCATGAAGATGACCTTTTCATGTGGTGAGAAGGCAAATAAACTCCCTTCAGTTAATGGAGCAAATGATGTGATGAAGGAGAAATCATGTTTAAAAATTGTATGTTACTTAAATGTTTTCTCTTTTGCTTAGGTAGTTATTGTATTGAATAACTCAAGCAATATAGCCTATCTAAAAGGAACAGTAAAATATATGTTTTCAGAGCTTCCCAATTTATAAAAAATTCTGTCAGAATGATTGTTACTCTCCAACTCTTCAATGAATAGCTACAAATCAGTTAATTTTCTGGAGAGAGAAATCTCTGTAAAACGTGGCAACTTTAATGAGTTACCTGGATTTAATCCTCTTTCATATTTCTGCCTTACTGCCTATACCTGAAATGTTTACCTTGATATACTATCTAGGACCATTAAGTACTGTAATTATTCTCCTAATTTTCTAAGCCCTGTTCTTGATCAAACTGTTGTTTCATCACACTTTTTCACCATCTGTCTACCTGGACATCTGAAATTTTCTCGAGACTTATTTAATAAATATTGATGAGGTACAAGCTACATGCCATATTCCATTTCTATAAGGCCCTGTGCTTGTCTCTGTGATGTCCTGGTCCATTTGCCTTCTGCAAACAATCAGAGTCCCTGCTGTTCTCACTAAAGCAATCAGTTGAAAATGCTACAAGAAAACTTCTTACTCATTAAATATCCAACCATCAAATATATGTAATTTTGAACACCTGTTACGGGTCAGTCATTATTCCAAAATCTGTGAATATGAAAATGAATGTGTTAATTTATTTTTTATCTATTTACTTATCCAGTTTTTGATGAGCCCTTCGTATTATCTTAGGAAGTCTGGCTTTTATTTTGCAGATAATGAAGACTCATCGGTGTTATTTGGCAGTGGTAGTAAATAAACTTTTGCTTTGCATTTCAGAAAAAAGTTACTCTACAATGAAATGCAGAATAAATTGGAATTAGTGAAGAAACAGAGCCAAGGAAAATAGTCAGTAAGCCATGGCAATGATGCAGGAAGGGTTAAGGATGCTAAGAACTAAGATGATGGCAGTTGGGCAACAAAGAAGTGAGAGTATTTCAAAGATATTCAAGAAATAATAATAAACGTGGTGTTATTTCTTTCATTTGATTTTCTAAGTTTAGACATTTCTATGCTTCATTGAATAAATTATCTAATATCTTTATTTTCCACTGAAAATAAGATCTGTGAATTCAAAAATTGCCGGTTCAAGACATTTTGGGGCTCCAGAGCCTATGATATTCCTTGTAAAATAGGTATTCAAAAGATACTTGTGGAATACCTGGTTGAATGAAAAGGAGGCAGTATTATACAGGTAATTTTACTCAGACCGATAAAAGATTTACCAAAGTCAAAGGCACTTTTTGGACTAAATTTAATTATTTAAAACCAGGTAGTATGGTGCTGTGACTATAAACGGGAGCTATGTGGAGGGCTGGTTGGGACATCTGTGTTTAGTAGTACCATCTGTGGAGTTAGTGACTCTTCAGATCCCAGTGGGACTTAGCCTCGTTCTTTTAGGACTTAGAACTAAAATCGGAGGAAATGATGACAGCATGGAGGAAATATTAGTAAAAATGAAGTAAGTTCTCATGTCTTGCAGTGGGTTAAGGACCTGACATTGTCACTGCAGTGGCTAGGTCCCCGCTGTGGCAGAGGCTTGATCTCTGGCCTGGGGACGTCCACAAGCCATGAGCACGGCCAAAAAAAAAAAAAAGATTAGATTTGACATAAATACATGTGAGCTCTTTTTTCCAGGTTAATATTAAACCCTTCACATTAGTTTTTGTTCCACATTATTAGACATTATGCAAGTTGTATGGCCGGATGGTATAGATTAGAAGAAAGCCTTAAGTAAACAAAGAAAATACTGAAAATACTTTTTCAGTGGTTTAAACACTATCACTTTTAGGGGGAAAGCCTAAATAAATTAAAAGCATAAGTACTGCTGGTAACAAAGATCTTCATACATACCAGTTCTAAAAAAATCTTTATGAAAAAAGCATGTGCGTAGTAGATATAATTAGGCTCCTTCTTTTGCCTTTATATTAGTAATGTATAATGGATATATAATAGCGTCTATCTTTTGTCTTTATTTAGTAATGTATAATGAATATATAATAGCGTCTATCTCAGTTGTTTAAAGTTGATTACAAAAATGTTACTGATCTTAAATCATTTTAAAACAAGATTTCAATGAATTTTTTGACCATTTACACAGAAATGGTAGTCACATAGAGTTGTACTTCTTAATAAATAAACTATATTTTCAACTTTACCCTTTGGATTATGTTAAGGCACAAAAAAGCACATAAATAACTACTTTAGAATTTAAAGATATACTTATATCTTTTATAGGATATATATTTTTTACTTTAAAAGATGTATTTATATCTTCCATCTCAGCTATGTATTCTTTCTCAATGATTAATAATTTTAGATTCATAAGCCATTGGTTTTATTTAATCTATAATTGCACTTGTCTGTTGACTAGTGTATTCATTCTTTGTTAAGGTACTATGTTTGTTTTTATGTATATTATGCTTAAATTGTACTTTAATTTCCTTGGCTTTTGATAGCTCCCTCATACTTATGGACTGATTAATACTAGAATGTTCTAGGAGCGTTAATATCCTTTTAATAGAATGAAGTATATGTTATATATATATTTGCAAATAAAATAGTGTTTTTCATGGCTACACTAATAACACACTATAAATTGAGCTCAAAATGGAATACTGGGGAATTTCATGTTCAGTAAGATGGGATAATCAACCCCAGAGTAATACTCAGACAGAAACAACTAAAAAAAATAGGGGAAAAAGGCAGACAAAACAAACTTCACTACTTCTCAAGACATGGGATTCAGACAATGCACAATGATATTTGGGACGTGAAACAGTAGTAAGGTGAACCCGATGATTGTGTCAGCCTGCTTGCTGAGTGGAGGAACCCAGATACAGCCTAGCGTCTCCTTCACAGGAGAAGAATCGGGGTGTCTGGAAAGGTCAGTAGAGCTATGTTTAGCAGACCCAAGGATCAGAGAAGAGAACTGCTCAGAGAAATAGCTACGGAGATCTTCAAAGGCTGTTCTTTGGGTAATCCTCTGAATACCAGTCAGCCGTGGGTGTGAGGCAATGCTCAGGACTGGGTGAAAATTCAAGAGGATTAGCAGCAACAATACCTGAAGCTCCAGAGACTGGGCTGTTTCCTCTTCCTACCAGGCGGGGGCTGAGCCCTTATAATTTACAGAGCATCAAGGAAAATTAGACGTGGAGTAAACCTTTCTCTTATCCCAACTAACGAATAAAGTAATAAGTTACAAAGTAATCAGTTGCTTCTGAGTAACTCAAATGCATCCCAGAACTAAACTGAAGAAGTTTTATAAAAATAAAAAAATCCAGCAACCAATGAGGTATATATTTCACAGTGCTTTTCATCCAATCAAAAATGGCCAGACATAAATATAGGCATAAAAATACAACCTATTTATGAGGATTAAATTATACTCTAATTTATGAGGGTAAAATCAATTAGTCAGAAATGATACAAATGGCCAAAATGGTAGAATTAGCATAAAAAGACATTATAAAACAGATATGGCTTTTTCCATAGGTTTACAATGCTAGAAGGAAAATTATGCACATAAATTAGAAACACAGAAAACATAAAAAGAAACCAAATCAAACTTTTAAAGTTAAAAACCTGATAACTGAGATGAAAATTACACTAGATAGGACTAATAATGGATGGTTAGTTGTTGAAGCAGAAAATATTAGTGAATAGGAACACAAAATAATAAGTACCTAAAAGAAAAAGAATGACTGGAAAGCAAGCAAACACACATGAGAAGTACAGAGCATAGATGAAACGCAGGACGTGTATCAGTGACTATATATATCTTTTAGTAGAAGAAAAATGTTGCTAAATGGAAATCTGGATCTTTCCAAAAGAGTGAGGAGAAGCAGAGATAGTGACTACATGGGTATATATATATATACAAGACATAAAATTTAAATTTCTTTCAAGTTAATTTATTGTTTAATGTAAACATAAAATCTGTGCACTGCAATGCTTCTGTAAGGGGACAGAGAGTAAACAGTTTAGTTTTTGAGGAATACATTTAGTCTCTATTGCATATTTTTTGTTTTGTTTAGAACCTTTTAAAAGGGCAGAAATCATTATTTTTGTTCTGATGTTATACAAAGACAGACTGTGGGAAAGCAGTTTGGCAAAAAAAAAAAAATAGAGGAAAATGTATACAAAGAACAGATGGACTAGATAGAAAACAAATAGCAGGTGATTTATTTTAAATAAACTATAATGATTTAAATGCTCTAAACAGCTCAGTTAAAATTTGAGAATTGTTAGGTGGTTTAAAAAAATGCAAGACACCACTCACTGCATGTTTCCTGTAAGATTATCACTTTATATATACAGACACAAATAAAATAATGGAAATAAATACACAATGTTAACATTAATCAAATGAAAGCTGAATGGTTGAGTCTAGAGAAAAGAATATTATGAGATAAAAAGGATCATTTCATAACAGTAATCGGGTCAGTTCACAAAGAAGATCTAAGAATCTTAAATATGTCTGCATCTCATATTAAAGCTTCAACATGTAAGTACAAAAATTTGCTAAAACTACAAAGAAAAATAGAAAAAAGCATTATAATAATAATAAGTAAGCAGTTTTAGTGGAATGCACAGAATACCGTGAAGCCAGAACTATTTTCTGATTACTAAATGAGAATTGAAACTGTCAATTAGTTTCCTAGGGCTGTTGTAACAAAGTACCAAAAATGGATGGCTTAAAGCAATGTAAATTCATTGCCTCAGGGTTCGGGAGATAGAAGTTCAGAGTCAAGGTGTCCTCAGGGCCAAGCTCTCCCTGAAGCCTCTAGTGGAGAATCTTTCCTTATCTCTTCCCAGCTTCTGATGGTAGTCCTTAATCCTGGAATTCCTGGTGGCTTCATCATTCCAAACTCTGCTTGTGTCAGCCCATGGCATTTTCCTTTTGTGTCTGTCTCTCCTGTTCTTATAAGGACACCAGCCCTTATGGAATAGGGCTCATCCTATTCAGGTATGACCTCACCTTATTTTACCACAACTACAATGACAATTTCCAAAGAAGCTCACGTTCTAAAGTACTAGAGGTCTGGACCGTAACGTATAATTTAGGAGGATACAATTTAACCTGTAATACCAATAATTATAATTTCCCTAATATACAGTGTACACTTAGAGTAGACCGAATTTCAGTTGCGTGGATAACTGTTGAATACGACAGAAAAGAGAAGACCTAAAATCAAGTATAAGCTTAAAGATACAGAAGCAATGGTGGAAGGAGAGAATAAGGTAGAGAGCACATACTAATTTGAATTTGAGTCAGTAGTAGGTCATTGTTTACCATTTTTGGTGACTGATGTCCCCCTGCAGGAAATGAAAGAGGGGGAAAGAAACTGATTTAGACAGACTTTTAAAGCCATTCACGTCTGCAACTTACTTTCCTAAGGGCAGTCAAGCACTAGTCTTTTCTACAGTAAATTACTCTACGACACTGAATACTGGATCTCCTAATTGATCAGGGACTATAGACCTTTGCATAGATGTGACAGATAAATTTATAAGCTGCTATACAAGGCACAAGAGAAACAATTCCTCAAAAAAGTTGTAGAGTGCTATGTCCAGAAACTTGATGGATGCTGCTTAGATTTAGGAATGGAGAGGAGGCAAAACATAGTGATACAATGAGAGAGAAGTGTAATCATAGTTACAGGGGGGAGAGTCAGACTTGAAAAATCACGTAGATACAAGAGTGGGGATATAGATTATCGGGGTTCGCTGTTGTCTAGCTAAGTTATAGACAGATAAAAGATGACAACAAAAGCAGAAGCAAACTATTAAATTCAAAAAAGTTTCATGTGATTTAGGGGAAATAATTATCTTCAAGAAAGTAATTTCAGTGAATTATTAAGACTGAAAGAAGGTTATTGGGAAGTAAAATGCAAATTAGATGTTGATCTTAATATTAAATCATTTTGTACTCAGAGATGATGGTAGCATGAAGAAGTATAGGCAATGAGGGGTTTGTTTTGCTTTGAACTAGGGAAAAGTTCTAACAAAGCATATCAGATGAGAAGATGGGGCCCACGTGAATAAAGAGGCTGAAAGTACAAGAGCGAGAGAAGAGCACTTGCTGGGTTGTAGGATATTTGCAAAAATCATGTTCCCTGGCCCAGTCTATGGCTTTTCTTTCTGTCGAGAATCCTTTCCACTCCCTCCACTGCAATTAATCAAATCATTTGTTGAATGAAAGATATGTAAATATCTTATCATCTAGTATGTTTGGGGATTCTGTAATCTGTGCAGTAATACAATATTAACAGATTAAAATTTTAATATAATTTTAAGTGTTGTTTATTTTAGAACAGTCTCAAAAATCTTGCCTTTTGGTTTCTGGCCTTTTTACACACTATAGTTTGAGGGCATGACTTATACATCTCTTCCTGTAATTTCCAAAAAGTGATTTTTTGGAGTAGTATTTCCTCCTTTTAAATACTTTAATTGTTTAAAGTAAACAGAGACTACTTTATTCTTTAATACTTAAACAGAGAGAATTTAACAGGAACATAACGTAAGGGAACTAAATATACCGTGTGTGTGTGAGTGAGATTCTGCTTTTGCTCTTCTTTGCCCCTCCAATGAACCTCAAGTTCAGGCATTAATTCTAGAAATAAAAATTGTGCTGCACTTTAATATTCTCAGGTAACTGAACTATGAACTATCCGGAATAGTCAAGATATTACAAGAGAGACATATAGAGGACATGCCAGCCGATTCTTGACATAGATAATGTTAGGGACCTTAGTACAACCGTGCTTCAGCTGTAGCTGAAAGGTTAATGGAATTGGGATTTGTGTAGACATGACTGATTTTCCTCCTGAAGAAAGGAAAGGAGGGGTGGAAAGAAGCTGATTTGGACAAAGACCTTTAAGGTCATTCACATCTGCATCTTCCCTTTCTTAAGGGCAGCAAAGCACCAGCCTCTTCTGCACTAAATCACTCTCATCTCTTAAAAGAATCCAAAACTTGTCAGGGAAAACACTGTTCATCCAAGAATAAGCTGAGAGACTAGATAAAATAGTGGGAGAAGAGCAAAAACCAACACCGTGAATCAAGCAGGTCTGAGAAGCATTTCTGTTATTAAGTCAGTGTCTTCCTGGTAGAAAACCTTAATATTTGTGAGTATGGTTTCTGGCTTTTGAATATTACATAAGGATGATTTTTACAATATTCCTCTGCCGTCATTTCCCTTTAAAATGCAGTTCAAACTGTTTTAAATAGTATGAAGGTGACACCATAAGTAAGTTTGCTACTGAAAGATATTTCTTCTTTTGCTCTTATACACTAAAGAAGGAATGTTAGTTTTTTTTTAATTTTGCTTCAAAAAATCTTTGTTTTTGCCTTTTCCCTCTTTGTTGGGGTGTAGCTATTACCTCATGGCACGAGGTCCTTACCGGGCACTCTGACCTCAGCTGGCAGATCCAGTCAAGCCAGATTTCAGGCCGCTCATCCAGCACACTTTTTGTTAAAGCTGTTTTGGACTTATATGCATAAGGTTTGCAGAAGTTATATTAATATGCTCCAGTCCATAATTTAAGGTGTTACCAGAAGGTGGGTTTTGTCTCATCACAGAAAGAATTGAAGAGAGGAGTCAGGGAGGTCAGGAAAGCAAAGTGAGAGTATGTTGAACCGCAGTGCACTCTCAAGGGGGGGCAGGCAGGCCCGGGGCGGGGGGGGGGGGGAGCTGGTCTTATGGGGCATGAAAACGAAGGGGTGGAAGACTTATTGAGGAAGCGGGGGTCTGGGGTCGTAACTCCTGATTTTTGCCCCAGCTCCGCCTTCCCGAGGGGAGGAGGGATATTTTTTGGTATTTAGTAGTCATAGGAAGTGTGACATCTGTGCCTGATGGATACTTCTTATCTGCAAGGCTAATTTTATTGTAATGAGGGCATAAAGATGGTGAGGATCCCTGCCTTTTCCTCTCTTTGTCAGCTTTTGGGACCCTTGTCACCTCAAAATATGTGGTTTCCTGTCAGTCGGAAGTTCCTTCTTCTCTGTGTCTGCCCAGAGACCCCCCACAGTTCACAGGATGTGTGGTTTTCCTGCCATTTGGCCCCTTTACCCTTTCTCTGCTCACATCTAGCTATCTGCCCGCTCTTGCAATTTTATGGGTGATTTTTTTTCACCTTTTTATGTTGAAAGCCAGATGTACAAAGGAAGGAAAGTTTGGAAATGAGTAGTTTGGTGTTCCATTTTTTTCATTGTCATGAACTTCAAGGTTCCTTTGTTTACAGATATCTTAGATCGAAATTTTTTTTTTAATATTTCTTCTGTTTTTCACTGGTCAACTTCATTAAGTTAGAATTTAATGTATCACGACCTCTTAGAAACTTGTTTTTCAAAAATAATTTCTAAAATATTCTAATTACTTAAATAAGAGTGCCATCTTCCTTTTTTCTTTTTAGGGCTGCGCCTGTAGCATACGGAATTTCCTGGGCTGGGGGGTGACTAGGAGCTGCAGCTGCCAGTCAGCGCCATAGCCACAGCAACACTTGATCCTTAGCCCACTGAGTGAGCCCAGGAATTGAACCCACGTCCTCATGGATGCTAGTCAGGTTCTTAACCTGCTGAGCCACAATGGGAACTCAAAGTTCCATCTTAATTGTAGTATATTTTGCCAAAGATGTTTAAATGAAAAACAAACAAAAAACAAAACAAAACAAAAACCTGTAGGTGTACTACTATGTCCTAAATTTTTACTTATTCTCATCACCCAAGAGCCCCTCCTCACCTTTCTATGAGGAATGAAAAATACGTTAGAGACAGAAAATATTGATTCTTCATTCTGTTGCAGTTAATAATTGTCCTACTGAGGATACCATATTTATTTAATGTGTTCAAACTAGGAAAGGGAAGAGCAGAAAAATAAATTTATACTATTGACATGAATGCTAATGCAGTCTGGATCTATAAAGCCAGACACAGCTAAACCAATGAACATAAGAAAGAAGCATAAGGTGGCAGAGACTAGCGTTCTCGTAGCCAGACTCCCCGAGGCAAGCACAACTGAAGGGTCTCGGCCAGTGTCTTAAACCAGGGTTCAGCAAGCATTTTCTGCCATGGGCCAGATAGTATTTTGATGTTACTATTTCTGTTGCAACTGCTCGGTCTACTGTGGTAGCTCAAGCAGCCATAGAGAATATGAAAACAAATGAAGGTGGATCTTTTCCAATAAAATTTTATTTATAGGTAGTGAGCCAAATTTTCCCCACGGGCCATAGCTTCCTCCTGCCCCAAACTATTACAGAAGGAAGATGTTAAAGTAGAGGACACATTGGCTCCAGGAGTTGTGCATGATCTATGCTGAGAATTGAGTCTCTTAACTTGAATTGGCAGTCAACACTAAATACATGAGAAGAACCCTTTCAGGGAATCATCCTAAAGATGATGAAATGTTTATTGATGTGCGGATACAATGAAAACTCATTTGGTATATGCAGAGACTGGATATCAGGATAATTAGATAATCTTGAAAGATTATTAGATTCACTGACCAGGAAGAGATCTGTAGGTTGCATTCCGTCTTGATGACGGTGACTCAAGCTGATGCCTCTAAACCGTATGTCGTTTATATCATCAAAGTAACTAATGAATGGTGACAGTCACAGGAGCTCCATCTATGAACCTCACGAAAGTTTTCTTGCAGAAAAAAGACAGAACTTGCTGCCTCTGGAGATACAGTGCAGTGACACAGTGCACTTGGGGATTCTAGGCCAAGTTTGCAGAGACATTTTCTTGTTTTCCTTTCTAAACACAATATATACAATTACAAATTTGTTCTCAACTACTGTTGGTGTCTAATTACGGCTACTTGAAGCAATGAAAAGTTTAACACAAGCGCAGACTACTGAAAACTCAAGTAATACATGATGTGATGTCATAAATGATGGCTTTGCTCTATTTAAACACTATTTAATAAAGAGTGTTATGAATAAATCATTATTATAATCACATGAACCTACTTTTTAATGGTTAGGATACAAACTATGATATTATGAAAAGTCATATCCATCTATGATAAAAGTCAGTACTGTTCATTAAATTGACTAATATTTGATGAGAACTCACTGTGAGTTAGACAGTAGGCCAACTGTTGAAAAATCAGTGAGGTATCAGGCAGAAAACATTCCTTCGCCTGCAAATCTTTAACTGGAAAAGAAATCCTTTAATTATCACATTTATAAATGATTCTAAGGTCTGATACATGCTATGAAGGTAAAAAATAGTGTTTGAGAATAGTTTCTCTAATTAAGTTAAATTAATATTGAAAGGTAAAATGATTACAGCCATTCAGAGTGAGGAAAGGAATTACAGAGAATGTAGAATATACAGAATCCTTGGAAAAACATTGTCACATTTAACAGACAAAATGAAGATAGCTCCGCCTGAAAACTTGAGGAAAGAAAAGGCATTTGGAGAACTGTCTGCTGATTAGAGAGATCGTTCTGAGTCTTCTAAATCGTGTTAAGGGACATTTTAGGGCCATCTGCGCCTTGATGGAAGAACTGAATTGTGCTATGGGAGAAAGAAGGGCATCATAAGAAATATTTAATAGTGGCTTATCAGAGTCCGGGTAAGAGATGCGTAGGCTGTGGAGACAGAATCAACAGGGCTTGCCAGTGAATTGAATGTGGGAGTTAACGGAGAGAGAAGACTCAGGCTTGGCAGGTTTTAGGTTTGAGCTCTAAACCCCACTGACCAGGAGGAAGGAGAATGGAAGATGAAAGAGTCTTGTCAAGTGCTTTACAAGATGTAACTTGGAGATGACAGGTGAGCTGAGAGCTCAGAAAGGATGAGCATGATGCTGGAGATCTGAGGATCGTCAGTGTTGTCCTTGACGTGAACTGATGTGTAGGAGGAGGATAGGGAGCAGAATATTTCCTAAAGAAGAACGTTTAGAGATCATTCGGAGGAGAGGGAGTCGGAAAGGGTATTGAAAAAAAAGTCATATGTCAAGTGTGCACTTCAAGAGAGAAAGAATAGTCCATTGTGCTAAATATTGCCAGAAGTTTGAGAAAATTGGGTGCAAAGAAATGTCCATTGGATTTGGTAACAAATAGTTTATTGGTGATCAAAAAATCATTGTTAGTAAAGTAGTGTTAACAAAACCCAGAATAAAATAAATAGAAAGGAAATCGGACAGTCTTTGTAAAACATGACAAATTAAATACGTGCTTTATTTGACCCTTCCTGGAAACACCACTCTGTGGGAGTCATGGATTTAAAAAGCCATTAACCCCAAATGACAAATTAAATAAGACATTAAGTAGCAATAGAATAAAATGTTTAAATAAAAACAGATAAACTAGCCGTAATTGTGTTAGCATGCTAGATACTATTGAAAATGTAACTATATGAATAACCTTTAGATTCTTTTAAAATATATGTATCTTTTATGCTTTAGTATTTGATTAAGTTCCATTTCCATAAGTTAAATTCTCAGATTTCAATACAGTTCACTTGAATTCCCATACAAATGTCTAATTGTCCTATTATGAACGAGAACGTTTTATCAGTTGCTTTCTGAGTATAGGCCATGTAAGCTGCAGGACTGGGATTGTAAACTGCATAGCCTGTATGATCCAAGCAGGTCATCGGGTCTGGCTGAACTGTGTCGCCCTCACTCCTGTGTAGAGCAGCCAGGCACAATTGCAGGCCCAGTGTGGCCGGGTCGTAGCTCTTTTTAGAGAAACTAAAATCTAGGTTTATTTTTTTACCTCACGTCATTGAAGAATAACTGAGGTCCCCAACATATGACTTTGTTTTGTTTCACCTCAAAGTAAATAAATATATCAAACAATATTCATGTCAGAATAGTGGTTTATGAATCACAACCATCAATTTAATATAGATATAATAATTCTGCAAACATTAAATGAAAGCATTCTATGAGAATCAATTGCTATTTGGAATTCAAAATTAAGAATATGTTAGAGAGTTCCCATTGTGGCTCAGCCATAAGAACCCGACTAGTACCCATGAGGCTGCAGGTTCGATCCCTGGCCTTGCTCAGTGGGTTAAGGATCCGGCATTGCCGTGAGCTGTGGTGTAGTTCGCAGAATTGGCTGGGATCTGGCATTACTGTGGCTGTGGTGTAGGCCAGCAGGTGCAACTCCAGTTTGACCCCTAGCATGGGAACTTCCATATGCTGCAGGAGCAGTCATAAAAAAAAAAAAAAAGTTATTTTATTATTTCTAAGTTTCATTCTACAATCCCTTTTATCAAAGTTATATCAAACATGCATGCACATCTATATGCATACATTGTGCCACAGAGCTGGTTATTAAATATTTATCAGCATGAAAGCATTTAATGAAAATATTTCTAAAAAAATATTCTGCAAAAATAGTTTGGGGGGAGATGGGGGAAAGAGCTGAAAATGCTCAAAAATATAAGGAAAACCAACTCTCAGTCCTGGAGATCACATATCTAATCACAGGACTTCTGGAAAGAGAAAGGAGGGGAGCAGATTTTTAAAAAGAAACAGCAGAAGAGTATTTCTCAGAATTGAATGGACCCACTTAGAACCCAATAAAATAAATTTTAACAGATGCACACCAAAGTGCATAACCGAGACAGTTCAGAACACCAGGATAAAGAGTGGTTTCCGAGAATTTCCATAGAAAAGAAAGAATAACAAAAATATCACAGCATGAAGGAATCAAAATAATGTTAACTTCTGAAGAGGAATATAGGAAATGAGAATTAAAGCATAATGCTTGTAAAATTCTAATGAAATTTAGAATTGTACCCTAACTAAATTACCTATTGGATGTAAAGGAAATTTTAAGATATATGTATGTGTAGCGTTTAAATAAACCCTCGTATGTGCCTTGTCCCCAGGAGTTCCTGGAGATATGCACAATTGAAAAATCAGAAGAAAACACACACAGGAGACACTGGATCCAATAGAAAAGAGGACAAAGGGCTTTTCTTGAATAACGGAAAAGCCAGTCCCCAGAAAGGCATCTCTGGGACAGTGCACTGATAGAGTTTCCAGCAGGAGGAGGGATAAGCTTAGAATGCATGTTACCAGGAAACAACCAACCAAAAAAAAAAAAAAACACAGACTGATGCTTTGGATTATTTGGAGAAAAATTTTGTGATTATTGGAGAGCTGGGAGAAACCTACCTGGAACACATACAACACTAGTTGAAAATAAATTCTGTTTTGTGAGTAGTGGAAAAAATACAAAGGAATATGAGAAAGGAAATGTCATAAAAGTATGCTGTGTAGTTGTGCTGTGTAGTAATGTGGCTTAGCCAAAGCGTGTTATATCCGTGTCCACACTGAAGACCGTCACATACCCAGTATGTTACCTGTTTTCTCCTGACATTTTCCCATTTTAATTATAGAGACTGTCCATGATGTCTCATCTGTAACCACGTTTCTTTTTATTAATCAGTGCCTTCTTCTTTCTTCAGGCAAGGGTGTGCGTAAGCATGCTCAGAAGAAAAACTATTGCATGAACGTGTTTAAATATTTTTAAGACAAATTATCCTTGCTGGCCCTTTTAGAAACTGCTTGTAGTGTCATATAATTGTTCTTAATTACCTGAACACATTTCTAAAATTGCTGTAAGCTAGCCTTTGCTGAAGACATACTTTTAAATTTAATGTAACGAGGCTATACTTTCTCTAAATATTTTGAGCAGAACGATTTAAAATATCTAATGTCCAGAGTTTATCCGCAAGAATCATCCTTCCTATTAGTTAATGAAATGTATGTAGAAATGAAAAATGGACATTGGCACCATGGTTCAGTGTGGCCTAACGTGAAGACAGCAGTCACATAGCTATTTCTCTTTCAGAATGATTTATGCTAAAGCTAGACACATGGCCAAATACAACTACCTGGGAAAAAAGTAGTTATGCTCACTAAAGCATACCTACCTGACTTTTAGCTAACATAGTTCTGAAATAGTCTTAGGTTGCTAATTTACACACTTTGTTAAATTACTTCATTTCTCCTACATTTATCTATATGAAATAATCAAATTGCTCCCGTCCTATATACAGAAAGAAAAAAATAGTAGAAACCAAAACACCTGTCATTTTGTTCCAGTTTGTTATGTTTCTCTTCAAAGGTAAATTCCTGAACATGTTTGTGAAACACAAAGCCTTTAAACACAGATTCCAGAAGGAAATCCCTTGTTTTGAAAATCAGAACAAGGAGTCCTTGGTGTATCTTTTACTTATTGGTACGTGGTAACTTACTTCTTTCTAAATTATCTAATTTAAAAAAAAAAACATTTTCCCTATCAGAATTAGCCCTCCTCATAATGAGTTGAGCTGCTCGGTGCTTATGTCGTTATACCTTTTGAATACTAACGACGTTGCATTTGGAATAAAAATGCACCTCTCCATGTTTGTTCACGCTTTAACTTGTCCGGTTTTGTCAAGAGCAGCTCTCCACCTCTGGTGGTGTTTCCTGTCAACCCTGATTATCTTTTTTTGAAAAGTTCTTCCTTTCCATTAATACTTAGGACTCTTTTTTTTTTTTTAATTTCTCTCCCATTGTTTTCTCTGGATGCCTTTTTTATTGTACTCTGGGCACCTAATTTTTTTTTTTTCACATTATACCCAGCTGTACAGCGTGGTGACAGGGTTACACATACATATATGGATTCATCACAAGTGGTTAGACATAGTTCCCAGTGCTATACAGTAGGATTTCCTTGCTTTTCCAGCCCAGAGGCAACAGTCTACAGCCATTAACCCCAGACCCCCCTACCATCCCATTCCCTCCCCCACCCTTTTGGCAACTGCAAGTCTGTTCTCCAAGTCCTTGATTTTCTTTTCTGCATAAAGGTTCATTTGTGCAGTATGTTAGATTCCAGTTGTTAGTGATATCATATGGTGTCTGTCTTTCTCCTTCTGACTTACTTCACTCAGTATGAGGGTCTCTAATTCCATCCATGTTGCTGCAAGTGACATTATTTTATTCTTTTTTATGGCTGAATAGTATTCCATCGTGTATATATACCACATCTTCCTAATCCAATCATCTGTCGATAGACATTTGGGTTGTTTCCATGTCTTGGCTATTGTGAATAGTGCTGCAATGAACATGCGTGTGCAGGCGTCTTTTTCAAGGAAAGTTTTGTCCGTGTATATGCCCAAGAGTGGGATTGCTGGGTCATATGGTAGTTCTATGTATAGTTTTCTAAGGTACCTCCATACTGTTTTCCATAGTGGTTGTACCAGCTTACATTCCCTTCAACAGTGCAGGAGAGTTCCCTTTTCTCCACACCCCCTCCTCCAGCAATTGTTGTTTGTGGACTTGTTAATGATGGCCATTCTGACTGGTGTGAGGTGGTATCTTGTGGTAGTTTTGATTTGCATTTCTCTAATCATCAGTGATGCTGAGCATTTTTTCATGTTGCCCATCTGGGCACTTAATTTAATTTAAGATTTTACATGGCACAGCTCTTTTCCAGAACCATACTAAGTATCTCACTTCCTCTTTTTCATAATTTAACACAGAAACACCATTAAAAATAATTAAGACTGTTTGGAAAATGTGTTTGGGATAGTGATGAACTTAAATTTAGAATGTATGCATGTACTTGCATATCTGTACATATATGTTCATTTTGCCCCACCCATTCTTTGCTTCTTTTTCCCACCTCATTACCCTTTTCCAAACTGATTAACTTCTGTGTGTGTGTTCAGATGCTTTCTCTTGACTTTGAAGTTATGAAAGTTGTTTCTGTTATTTTAGTAATGACTCTAGAAATGAGAACGTGCTTTTTTAAATTATCAGAGTCCTGGTTGGCACCTTTATCTTCCTCCTGAGCAAGAAAAGTTGTCAATGAATTTAACTCCTATTGCTTTCTTCTTAAATTGTACGTAAGTGCTCTCATGCATATTAACTCCCTACGCTGTTAACTCCAAACACGTATTTCCACTGATAGACTTACCTTCATTTGTACCAGATTTTGATTCTTCATTCCTTTTTGAATCTCATGCCTTCCATCTGAGATGACTTTATTTTTTAAGGTTTTCTTTTCTCTGTGATTATTTTCCTTATATCTAAAACACTGTAATTGTCCATAGTAATTATTTGCTTGTAATAAACTCAGTTTCTGATCTGAAAATATCATTGCTTACTTTTATTATGTAATCAAATATTGCCTCTGTCCTATTCTCTCTCTGCCTCAATATTTGCAATATTAAAAAATATAATTGACTTTATGGTCCATATTTGTTTTTTCAGTATTTTACTTCTAATTGCTTCTAACTTGTCTTCCAGTTTTCAGATTTTTTTCCTCAGCTATGTCTATATTCCTGTTAAAACTTGAATATTTTGTTTTAACTTCTATTAGTCTTTTGATGTCCTAAAATTTCCATTTAATTCTTCTTTTCATCTATGAGTTACAGTTCCATAGTACCCTTCCTATTTCTTGAAAGTCAGTTTTTATTTCTTTAAATATAGTATTCAGCTTTTAAAATTTAATCTGTGACTGGATTTCCCATCGTGGCTCAGCAATAACAAGCCCAACTAGTATCCATAAGAATGCAAGTTCAGTCCCTGGCCCCGCCCAGTGGGTTAAGGATCCGGCGTTTCTTCAAGCTGTGGTGTAGGTCGCAAGCACGGCTCAGATCCCGCTTGCTGTGGCTGTGGCGTAGACCAGCAGCTGCAGCTACAATTCAACCCCTAGCCTGGTAAGTTCCCTATGCAGTGAGTGCAGCCCTAAATAATAATAAAAAAAAAAAAAAAGGGAAACAAATCTGTGACTGATAATCCACATCTTTGAGTAATACAGCACACTGCTTCTGTTATCTGTTGTTACTGCTGATTTTTGTTATGGTGTCATACTTACATGCATTCATAATTTTTTTTTTTTATCATAGCCTGCTAAAAAATATATGTAGGAATTTCAGGGGGTACAGAATAAAGGTATTTGTTTTTCCAGAGAGAATGGACTTGCTGTACCAAGTGAATAGGGGCACATCCAGTCCCATATCAGTTTAACCTACACATAAGTCTTGAAGGTTTAATTGGATCCTGTGAGTATAATAAATTGAGACTACAAAGGCCAGGTTTGGCTCCAGTTTCTCTGCAACACATTCCCTTTGATCTATTCAGAATGAAGAAATTTTCTTTCTAGTCTCTTGGGGTGCATGTTTTAAAAGAAAAGTGAGTAGATTCCTAGTCAGAGTTCTTGGCTGTTTTTTTCTGTACCTTAAAAGACTGATCAAAACTGATGTTATCATCTTATTTGTAATCTCACTTTATCTTGATCATGATCATTGTTTACTATCTTTTCACCTCTTCTATGCATTTAAGAATTTTTTTGTAATCCTTCAGTTGAAGTGCTGTCGGCAGGAGGGTTGGTCTCAATATAACCTACTGTATATCCTGAGTCGTGTATGTGTGTATCCAGATTAGAAAACTCTTGAAATTGCTTCTACCTCCACTCTTGTCCTCTCATCTATGTATTGAGCTATAGGTTGCTGAGACCTTATTTCTCAGTTTGTATATAATTGTATAATTATTCACACCACCTTTTAATACTATATTATTTTCTTCTGTGGCCCTAGGGTACACTCCCCTGATTCTCCTTTTCTCCAAACCCAAAGAAAACAAAGTAGTCATCGTTTAAACCTTACTGTTAATGTCATAAAACAAACATTTCACTCAATATTCGCAGTCCCTTTCACTTCGTTCTACATAAGCCTTGAAAGAAAATCAGTAAAACTTTTATAAACAGGAGCGTCCCCAGTAAAGAAGAGATACCTTCTTTCTTCCTCTCTCTCTTTCTCTGCCTGCCTTTCTTTCTTCCTCTCTTTCTTCCTTCCTTCCTTCCTTCTTACTTCCTTGGCTTCGAGGTATATGGAATTCCTGGGCCAGGGATCAGATCTGAGCCACAGCTGTGCCCTTCGCTGAAGCTTGGCAACCTCCAGATCCTTAACTCACTGTCCTGGGCCAGGGATCAAACCTGTGTCCCAGCACTCCAGAGACACTGCTGATCCTGTTGCACCCAGTGGGAATTATGAGACCTACTTTCTAACTTCAGTCTTCTTCAAGCCAAAGATCTCATATTATTTGATAATGTTTTGTCAGCCCAAAGTTGAATATATTATGAATTTTTGCAATTAACATTTTTTTTAGAGTATAGAATTTTAAATAGGATTACAGAAAAGCCACATCTAAGGGGGCATTGATTCTATCTTTGGTATAGTCTAATAACTTGAATTATTATTTATGAGTGTATAAATATATCAGTATTTTAAAATATCAAGGCATAAGTTAATAGATTATTGTCTTTCAAAACAAAAAGGTGTTTTACTAAATAAATTATATTTATTTGGCACCCATTAGAAATAAGAATGCATACCACAGGCTACGGAGTATTGGTATTTTGTGAACACTTTAACACTGTCAAGTATGGTTATATGTTTTTCTGTCTTGAAAATATTAGACTGTCCAGGTGAATTCTGGGGTTCTGTTACGTACTTAGGAACACTAAGCTAAAATTGAATGCTTTATTTTGGTCCTTACAGTTGTTACTAAAGTGTATGACATGGTCTGAATATATCTAACAACTAAGTCATTTAGTTAGATGTTTTTGAAAATTAAAATTAATGTGTAATGATTCTCGGTTCTAAATGACAGTGCAAATCACATACATTAACCTTGCTTCTCTCCTAAGTTATTAGTGAAATGGGAAGAATCCTCCATGAGCCAAATGCTGGACAATTTGAATATTAATAAAAATTAAACACAAAAACAAATCATAATTTAAAAAAAATCAATTTATGCCAATACTAATCTAAATAAATTTATTAATCTAAAAATAAAAGATGGCAGAAAAATAGATGGTGGAGAAGGGGGGCTTTTGCTTGGGAAATATTTCAGGAAGGACAAATTATTTTCTTGGTCTTATACTGTAATTTTAAATACCCACTGAAGGAGTTCCCGTCGTGGCTCAGTGGTTAATGAATCCGACTAGGAATCATGAGGTTGCAGGTTCGATCCCTGGCCTTGCTCAGTGGGTTAAGGATCCGACATTGCCATGAGCTGTGGTGTAGGGTGCAGATGCGACTTGGATCCCACATTGCTGTGGCTGTGGCGAAGGCTGACAGCTACAGCTCCAATTAGACCCCTAGCCTGGGAATCTCCATATGCTGCAAGTGCGACCCTAGAAAAGGTAAAAAGACAAATAAGTAAATACTCACTGAAGAAATTAGGGGAGAATATGGCTACATGAATGGAAATAATATCACCCGTGAGGGTTACTGTATGTGTCCAGATGTAACATGCTGAGAATACAATAGCATTTATGTAGTATTTTGTCCAAAAATGCATAATCTGAATCTAGTCATAGAAAGCAGCAAACTCCAAATAATGAACTTCCTACTAAAAAAAAAAAAGTTGTCCTTAAAAATGCCACTGGAAAAAAATACAAAGGGTCTCGATGTGTTCCAGTTTAAATGAGACTAAAATGATGTAGCAACGAATTAAAAATAAGATCCCTTACACCAGAATGAAAAAAAAATGAGAAAAAAATAAGTGATTGATTCAATAGGAGAAAAATCAGAATGTGGACACTAGATTAGATAAAACTATAATATCAAAAATTTATTTGATACCTTTATCTTAATTACATAATAATACATATATCTCCATTCTTAGGAAATGCATAGTGAACTATCATTTAGGACTAAAGTACCACAATGTATGAAGCTCAATCTTAAATTATTAAAAAGCAAATTAAATGCACGTGTGCACAAACATGCACAGAGAGCAATAAAGCAAGTTAAGTGAGGTGAAATATTAGCAATAGGTAAATCTGGGTAAAAATATGGGTGTTCTTTAATATATCCTTATTCATGCTATCTTTTCTGTAAGTTTGATTTTTTTATCCAAAGACATATATATGCATAGACAAATAATTTTACTAGATATTTAACTTTGTATCAGAAAAGAAAAGAAGCATATTTTGGTCACAAGCCCTTTGCATATTTGCACAGCTTGGCCTTTATTAACATCTGTATATGTGTAAATTAATTAATTGTAAAGGTTAGCTCCCATACATATATAGAGGAATTGAAAAAAATGCAAACATATATATATATATATATATATACATATATATATTCCCTCCAAATCAAAACAGATAATACCAGAGCAATGGAAGAAATAAATTATTAAAAAATAGCATGAGTAAGAATCATAAAATAATACAATGTAGAAGTGTTTTAATCTGTATCTAAATAAAGTCGGTGATTTCCTGTAAAAAATTCAAGTATAATCTCAGAAAAATTAGAAGTAGGATATAGCAATAACGTAAAAGTAAATTTAAATATAGTCACAGCTGCCAACAAGGCAAAGGTCTAAAAATAGTGCTTTTATTTTTTTGGAGAGAGGCACAGTCTAGCATTTTTACCAGCCTACAAGAAATATATTGTTTAACTGTTCCAAAGAGCAAAAAGGAGAGGACTTCTAGTTAAAACACCACAGTGAGCTCATACTTGTCTAATCTTCTCTAAACACATAACTATGGCAGGAAAAATATAAAATGGAAAAAAAACAAAACCAGACAAGGTCAAATAAATAGTTCACATTTCTTCATGTAAAAAATGGAACAAAAATCAATACAAAAGACTCCATGCATGGAATTATACTTGGGAAGCAAGAAATTCTACTTCTGCAAGATGAAGAAGGTTAAAAATTGCCAAATGAGAGACAAAGAACTAGAGCCCGGTTTTCTGCTTAAAGACAGAGAAGTTCACCTCTCCCGCCACTTTCCTGACCCCTGTCTGCTCCTGTGCTACTTATAGTGTGATGTCAAGTCACAATGCTTAATACAGACTTAGTGACATTATTGTGATAACCCTAAATCCTCTCAAGGAGGTAATTCCAAAGAGATTGTAAGAATTTTTCTAGACACAGAAGCTGGAGGACCCAGAGGAGGCAACTACAAGAAGACAGACATGGACATAGGACAGTAAAAGACACTAGTCAAATGGCTCCACGTCCTTGAAGGGTTGTTTTTCAGCTCAGCTCTGCATGCTCCCTGGACCAAAGTCTCTGTCTAGTGATTATCAGGCCTAACACAACTCCTTTCTCTGTTCAAAAGTGATCTAGGCTCATAATCTACATGAGACAGCTTTAGGATTCTAAAGAAATTAAACTGTAAATAAGTGATGAAGGAGAATGCATTGTAAAAGAGGTTTAGAATTTTGTGAAAAGTAGACTTAAAATAAGGAAAATAAGTCGAAAGAGCATAAACAAGATATCAAAGGGAAGAGAGTGGTGAGAGGGAGAGAGAAGTTCAGAGACAGAGGTCAAATGCGTGCAGGCGAGAGATGAAATTTGATTTCTGTGTTAGTAACGCCATATTGCTACTTTAAGAGCTGTTTCCACTGGTAAATATGACCTAATAGCTGAATAATTGTTTCTTTACTGGTTCTTGCCTCAATTTTGCAGAAAGCTCGATCTTTTTCTTGTCATTTTTTTTACCTCGCCTTCTTCCAGGCCGTCTCAAGTAATGCTTAGATATTCTCCTGTTATCTATCTCACACCACTCTTTCTACTTTGGATCCTGTGAGTATTATTTATTCAAGAATTTTATAGATTCGTCTTTACTATTTCATATCTTTAAGTTGATTCCCAGCTCAGGATCATTTTTCTTTAAGCATAAACCAATGGATCCTTGACTCTCCAAAATTTCTCTGAAGCCTAGCTGGTGTTTCATAAACTTTTATTGAATACTTAAGGTACATAAGAAATAGAGCATGCAGAGTAAATTAGACAATAATTTCTTGTGTTTATATTTGGATTCATGAATTTTAAACTCTATATCCAAGGTGCCGTTTACTTTCCTAGAGAAGGAATACATTTCA
The DNA here is from genome assembly GCA_004024745.2 of Catagonus wagneri. Lineage (NCBI taxonomy): Eukaryota > Metazoa > Chordata > Mammalia > Artiodactyla > Tayassuidae > Catagonus > Catagonus wagneri. The sequence goes on along the minus strand of PVHT020000886.1, from coordinate 28,730,693 downwards.
GGGCCTTCATATTGTGCCCAAGGCCCTTCAGTACCAGGAGGCAAGTCCTTCCTGTCATCCTTTAAATCGAAGACCCAATGTTATAGACAAAGGTATTTCTGTTTTTAAGATAAATACTCTAACTACAAGGGGAAACCCCTACCTTCTCTATCATATCGGGGAATTCTTCTTGTGTTTGTGTTATGTATTCTCAAATGATACTTCGTAGGTAATGGTTTTTAACATTCTCATTAACACAAACTGATACTTGTCTCATCGTCTATATAGCTATAATTTGCACTTATAAGTAATAAGCCAATATCCAACATTTATATTCAGATATTCATTTACTTATCTAAGAACAAACGAAAGCATTTGCATTGCTTTTGTGGAACTGAAGTGCTCTTCCTGACAAATTTCTTAAATAAAGGCAATTTTGTAATCGTTATGGACTCTCTAATTCCAGGCACTAAACTCCCAAGACTCTCCAAAAAATAGTTATTTGGTATCTCTTGTATTAGATAGAATACAGGTTTGATTGTTGCAACACAGACCCAAGAGAAACAATGTGGACTAGAAGGTCATTGCTCTCATTTCCAACAACGTGTGAACAGTTCAGGGTAGACGTGGCATTTCCAAGGTGTTACGGAACGGTGCTGGCTTATTTTTTTGCTTATTGCATCTTAACATCTGGCATGCCTCTTTCTTTTTGAAAGCGTAACTTGAAAATGGCACAATCATTCCATATCATTGATCAGAACTACCTCACCTGGCTAAATCTTGCTGCAAAGAAGGTGGGCAGTGAAGATTTTACTAAAAATAGAACATGGACAATATATACTGGGAGTAATCAGAATCTCTGCCATCCTCGATAGACCTTATAATAATGTTTGGGTATCAGGGCACTGAGAACAGACAGATCCTGGTTTTAGAAGTGCTTTTGAAATAACTGGTTTGATAAAATATCAAATTTAAAATTATTTCTATCTATATTGAAAATGTTTGTAATCCTCAAGTTGTCATACACAAATAGAAAGCAGTTTACCATCAGGTTGAGCAAAGTTGATTTTTGGAACACTCATTAAGATACTGACTTCTTGACCCTCGACTCTGTGTGTGTGTGTGTGTGTGTGTGTGTGTGTTAAAAATCTTTATATACTTCTGTGTTAAAAATCTTTACTCTTTAGGTTTTATGGCCACTCCATCCCTTTAGCTAGTTTTTGTATATTGTACAATATCTCAGTCCTTTTTTTTCCTTAGAGCATGATGTAAATCAATAGCTTTATTTCCTCTCTTTCATATTTCTTTTGTTACTGAGATTCTCTTAACAGTCTGAATCATTCACACTAAAAATGATAGATAAGATCTGAGGAGAGATCCCTGTTTCTAAAGCAGTTTTGCAAGAAAATCCTTAGAAGTGATTGATATATGGAAACAATTGAAAAATTGCATTTACAAGATGCCCTGGTCAAGTATTATCTTTATTTCCGTGCTGAGTTAGGGTGAGAATTAAGGAAAACTTGGTCCTAAGCCTTGTCACATCTGGCCCTGAAAAATCCATTGGTATGAGGCACTGAGAAGTTTCTTGTTAGGGATTGATATTAAAGGAAAGTATGCAGAGTCGTATTTGAAACAAAGGCTTAGGAGTCCCACAGAAGGGAAATTTTCACTTTGATATTGTGTCACTTGAATTTTTCCCTCAGTCCAGATCTCTAGGTCTGCGGCAAAGAAGAGTAGTTAGGGGAACGGTGTGGCTGAAAGTGGAAAATTATAACTTCTTCTGAAGACACTGAAGCCCACAAAAGTTGGTTATGGGGCATGAGGGAAAGGTATAACACTCAAATGGGGAGATCTTCTCACTTTTCTGTAGAACTCAAAGAATGCATGCCTTAGATACCTCTAGAACGTGAGAGGGAGTTGTACCGGCAAATGTGGCAGTGGTACCCAGACATCACAGGTGGTAATTTGTATCAGTGGTGACAGTACTGTGAACAAGGTAAATATATTATCATCTCATGAAAGAGGTTCAAAACAGGAGATCAGAGAAAAATGTTTTCTACAGCAGGTTCCATAAATATCAAATAAGCCAAAGGATGCTGAAATACATGGCCTAGGGCCATGTCTAATCCCTACTTTTTATTAAGTGACCAGGGGACTTCCTGCCATCTACTAGCATTCTTCCCCAAAATTCATTCAATATTTTAATCATTTTATCTACCAAATATAGTGAGTGCTTTCTAATCCCTGGGCATTGTAGTAGTGGCAATTTCTAACAGTAATGAGACACAGTAGCTGCTCATGAGAAAACTCATCTGGGTGAGTTAAAGGCACACGCTTGCTGGTTGTGCTGGTTCTGTGCTCTTCATCGTCTCTCGCATCTGGGACTGAATACTTAGGGTTTGGCCTGGGTCAGTTGTTCACTGACACTCAAGATGTGTTGACAGGACAGACTCATCTGTTGTAGACAATCGTTTTCCCCTTAAAGCTCATTTTTATTTATAGTGGCATCAGAGAAAAACACTTAAGATAATGTCTGTAAACTGATTACATTTCTGTGATCAATATTTAGGTAAATATTCTGTGTGTATTTTAAAACTGATATATTAAAAATAGTCTCAATGCCAACAGGCTCCAACATTTCAATCAGTCATTGACTTGATTGTTTTATGTCATTGCTTTCTTAGGGTATCGTCTACTTATTACTTCTAAATCATGCAGATATTTCTAACTGAAGGGTGAATTTTCAAAAATCACAAGATAAAATGACAAATCAGGATCATTCTTTAAGATATCTAACTTTTTATTGAGTTGGGAATTCATTTGACACAAAATTAACCGTTTTAAATTGTACAGTTCAGTTCTATTAGTGCATACACAAGTATTGTGCAACCACCAGCTCTGTCTTCAAAATTTTTTATCATCTGAATTGAACTCCCCTTATATTTTATCCAGCCAATTCCTTCAATCCTCCCCAGTCCCTGTCTCTATAGATTTACCTATTTGGGATATTTTATATAAAAGAAATCATACAATATGTGAACCTTTATGTCTGGATTATTTCCCTTGTGATGTTTTTGAGGTTCATCCAGGTTAGAGAATGTATCAGTACTTCATTTATTGGTATAGGTAAATAATTTTCCATTGCATGGAAATACCACAGTCTGTTATCCACTCATCCATTTGGGGTGTTTCTACCTGTTGGCTAATATGAGCATTCATAACGAGTGTTTGAGTAAGTACCTATTTTCATTTTTTTTGAGTATTTACCTGTGATTGGAATTCTTGGGTTAAAGTTTAGACATTATCTATATTTAGGTATTTGAGGAACCACCATTTGTCACAGATCTTGTACCCTTTTACATCCCCACCAGTAATGAGCTTATTTCTCTAGCTTCACCAACACTCGTTATTTTACTTTTTTTAATAATACTCTTCTAGTGGGTAAAGTAGTATCTCATTGTGATTCAGATATTCATTTCTCTAGGAACATCTTTTCATGTGAATGTTGGATATTTGTACATATTCTTAGAAGAAATGTCTATTCAAATTATTTGTCCATTTTAACTGGTCTTTTTCTTTCTTGTTGAATTGTAAAAGTTCTTTATATATTGCAGATACTAAATTCTTATCAGATACATGATTTAAAATATTTCACAATTCTCTGGGTTTTCTTTTTGCTTTCTTTTGATGTTCTTTCATATACATTTTTTCTTTATATATGTTTTAATGTATTTATTTTTATTCTATTACTTGTACTTTTGGTATCAGATACTCCGTTGTCCAGTCTGAGGAAATGAAGATTCACCCCAGTTTTCCTCTAATGGTTTTACAGTTGTAGTTCTCATGTTCATGTTGTTCATCCATTCTGAATTAACTCTTGCATGCGGAATAAGGACAGGGTCCAGCTTCATTCTTTTGTGTATGGTCATCCAGTTGTCTCAGCACCACCTGCTGAAGATTTGTAGTTTTTAAGTGAATAGACTGCTTTTCAACTTTATTGTTTACAATAGTAATCAAGTAGGAATTTATTTATTGACCACACCCTTGGCATGCAGAAGTTCCCAGGCCAGGCATCCAACCCAAGACAAAACAGTGACCTCAGCTGCTGCAGTGACAATGCCAGGTCTTTAAGCTGTTGCCTCACAAGGGAACTCCTGAGGTAGAAATTTAAAATGAATAAGAATACTTTGATTCAGGAGGTTTCACAGCTTCTGGCATAACACAAATCTGCTATGACAAGACAGCTATGACAAGACAATAAGCAACATTGTTTAATCAACTGATTCATAACCAATTAAGACAAAAGCTAAAAATAGCTGCTGACACCAAAATAAGATTGCAATTACTGGCAAATCAATTTAATCAAATGAGATGCTATCCAACAGTTACTATGAATGTTCTATATTCATTAACTACTATTTCTAACATGTACTAATAGGCAGATATCTGAAAAGGTGATTGAATAAATATGCAAAGCTTTGAAATAGCCAGAGCTCAGATGACAAGCCCTTCTAGTCCATATTTATGCCAGATGGCTTATTGTTTCATTAGTCCCAGTGTTATTATTTTAAAGATAGATGTGTCTTAACATTATAGTATTTTAAAATATATATGTGTATGCTCGGAAAGTAAAGGGCATAATTTCAGACTGAATTTCTTTAACAATGATTTTAGAGTGACCCAAAAGATTTTCTTATTATTTTTAAATTCAGGTGTCAAGATACTTTAATAAGAAGACAGTTCAATCTCAATTCCCAATTGAAAATATAACTACATAATCAAATGATTTGGTGTATATTTTCTATTAAAGACTGAACCAAAAAAATAAAAGCAATAGTGTGAAAACACAGTCACTTTCTTTAGGTCCATAGCTTTTTGAGGACTCACCATTGCATTATGCTACTTTGTTTACAATGAAAAATGACAATGAATTAAATTCCAGAAACTCTTTCCTCTAGGCTTTAGCAGTGGCTGTTCTGCCTGCCTGCATGGCGATAGCTGAATGCAGACCGATTGTTCTTCCTCTTCTTTCTGTCATCCCAACCTTGTCACTTTTTCACTGAGGGCTTTTGTGATGGAGCATCTCACTGCCTAGCACTGTGTTTAGTATTACTTAACTCCACGATATTGTCACGTTAGCCTCCTCAAGTAGGGTTAGGTTAGGGTTAGTTGCATATATCCATGCATATGACTGATATATAATTCACTTTAAAATAAACAATACCTTTTTATTTTGCAATAATTTGATATACAAAAAAGTTGCTAAGACAGTAGAGTTCACCCGGCTTCCTCTAACGTTAGCAACGACAGCTTGTGGCAATGCCAGATGCTTAACCACTGAGCAAGTCCAGGGATCAAACCTGCATCCTCGTGGATACTAGACAGGTTCATTACCACTGAGTCACGATGGGAATATCCAGTACTCTTTTTTTCTTTTTTAATGAGCTAAATAGACTTTATTTTTTTTTTTATTTCCCCAGGACTGATAAGGTATTTTCTTGATCTATCATAAATTTTGTTGCTTCGATGAAACAAAAGAAAGTATAATAGAATTCATTACTGCATAGATGTTTAAGTCAAATGTATAAACCCTTTTTTCAAAATGAAATGAAAGTAGGAAGAAAAGAAAATGAGAAAGAGGAAAAAGGAAGCAGGCAAAACCACTTGACCCTAAAATCAGTGAAAGCTTATTTTGTAGTATGCCAGTGTTAAAATAGTCGAAGTCTATCAGCCTTGAACATTCTGACCATTTTTCTTTAAGTGTTTGAGAATCACACACATTGAAAATATGTGCAGCGTTGCTTTTTCTCCCTTTGGTCAGAAACTCTATAATGTTCTAATTGAATGTCTTTCAAAGTCCTATCTGCCAATGCAATTCAATCTTTTTAATTATGCAGCAGTAAGTTTACTATCAGAAACAGATATAAAAATAATTATAAACTTTGAGAAGTCACTATAAAGGGGGGCTTATTTTTCAATGCAATTTTGTTATTTCAGCACAAATTTCTGGAATGTATCAGGTGCTGTCATGCCTCAGAGGGGTTTGTTTTCGATGGTGGAGATGATATATATGGTAGAAGTTGATATAAAGAGATATATTACCATACCAGAGTATGCTGATTCCAAAATTGCTTTTCAATCACAGTTTTTACACCCCATACATAATCTCAGTATGTAATAGTGCCTTAGTCATCTGTGGTTTGATTTCTTCCAGTAAATACTTACATTGCTCATAAAGCACATGAGTTTGTCAATATTTTAAACTCAGGTTGTGATGTATGGTGATACATGATTGACTAACATTAAGAGAATTGTAAATAAATCTAAAAGGTAACCTGATTTTTTTAATTTGAAAATTTTTCCTAAAAAATAATTTATTTTTCATATTCTGACTTACAAATAGCTTAACCTCTGGCTAAAAAATGCACTAAAACAGTAAAAACCAAAGAGAGACTCACTAAATAGGTAAAGCTTCTAGCTTATAGGTAGGTGTTGATGTTTGCTAGCAAAGCTGCTTTTTCTCACTGCTCCTATATTAACTTTAACAAGATATGAGATTAATTGATTCCATCACATCATAAATGCAACATCAGTCACCAGTAGAGTTTGTGAGAAGAACTCGGCCAGTGCTGTATAGCAAATGAATGTGTATGTGTAGAGCAGAGTTTATCTATGTGTCTTAAGTTATACATAATAGATTCTTTTTTTCTGAAAATATGGACATTCTTGTTTATGTCCCTGCCATACTCTACAAAGACTATGACTGCATTTCTTATCTACTTTTCTGAAGCTGAAAAAAGTATCCATTTGTATTTGAAACAGTAAGCTAGTTTTAAATTTGTTTCTGATTCATTCCTGAGCAGTAAGCATGGTATTGTATTTGCTATGAGTTTTGTTGCCATTATTTTCTTCAGTATATTCTTTGTTCAGTTTAATTTGGATTGTTTTATGAATGTATTTATGTGTGGAATTCTTTACGAGGGTGTTTGATGAGATTCATTTTCTTACCCCACATTAGTTTTTGGGAACATCATTGCTGACTTTGGGGAACCAAGAAAAGACATGGATTACTTAGCTGCAAATATTTGTAACGCATTAAACACTCATCCTGTAAATCATTAGTTACTTATCATGAAGTTAAATTCTTGCATTTGGTGAGAGTTTTAGAACCTACATAATAACTCAGGAAAGGCACATCCAATACTATCTAGATACTTTAGGGAGGAACTGAAAATTCTGTGGTGGCCTCATAGCTGATTTACTGTTTAAATTGTTACCAGTTCTCCTGGCCATGCTACTTTTTCATTACATGTGAAATCTAATTCTTAAGCCAGGCTTTTGTGCCTCAGGGGAGGCCTGGGAAACTACAACTTTTCTACGAACAAGAAGCAGGCAAAGAGCAATCTGCCTATGTTGTCCTCTAGGAATTTTATAGTATCTGGGATTACATTTAAGTTTTTAATGCATTTTGAGTTTATTTTTATTTATGGTGTCAGAGAATGTTCTAATCTCACTCTTAAATGTAGCTGACTAGTTTTCCCAGCACCACTTATTGAAGAGATTATCTTTCCTTCACTATTTGTTATTGCTGGTCACTATTTGTTGACCATAGGTACTTGGGTTTATTTCTGGGCTTTCTATCCTCTCCATTGATCGATATTTCTGTTTTTGTGCCAGTATCATATTGTTTTGGTAACTGTAGCTTTGTAATATTGTCTGAAGTCAGGGAGCCTGATTCCTCCATTTCTGTTTTTCTTTTTTAATATTACTTTGGCTATTTGGGATCTTTCGTTTCCTACACAAATGTTAAAATATTTTGTTCTAGTCCTTTGAAGAATATCATTGGTTGTTTTATAGGATTGCATTGAATCTGTAGATTGCCTTAGGTAGTATAGTCATTTTGACAATATTGATTCTTCCAATCCAAGAGCATGGTATATCTTTCCATCTGTTTGTGTCACCTTTGATTTATTACATCAGCATCTTATAGTTTGCAGAGTATGGGTCTTTTGTCTCTTTAGGTTGATTTTATTCCTCAGTATTTTATTCTTCTTGATATGATGTTAAATGGGATGATTTCACTAATTTCTCTTTTTGATCTTCCATTGTTAGCATATGGAAATGCAATCGATTTCTGTGTATTTTGTATCCTACAACTTTGGCAAATTCATTGATGAGCTCTGACAGTTTTCTCATTGTATCTTTAGAATTTTCTAGGTATAGTATCATGTCATCTGCAAACAGTGATAGTTTTACTTTTTCTTTTCCAATTTGGATTCCTTTTATTTATTTTTCTTCTTTGATTGGCTGTGGCTGGGACTTCCACACTACATTGAATAACAGTGGTGAATATGGACCTCCTTGTCTTGCTCCTGATTTCATCAGAATGCTTTCAGTTTCTCACCACTGGGAATGATGTGAGCTGTGGGTTTGTCATACATGACTTTTATTATGTTAAGGTAGCTTTCCTCTATGCCCACTCTCTGGAAAGTGTATAATTTTGTCAAAAGCTTTGTCAGCATCTACTGAGATGATCATATGTTTGTTTGTTTGTTTGTTTGTTTGTTTGTTTGTTTTCAGTTTGTTGATGTGGCATATCACACTGATTGATTTGCAGATATTGAAGAATCCTTGAATCCCTGGAATAAATCCCACTTGATCATGGTGAATAATATATATTTGGATACAGTTTGTTAATATTTTGTTGGGGATTTTTGCATCAATGTTCATTGGTGATATCGGCCTATAATTTTTGTGGTATCCTTGTCTTGTTTTGATATCAGAGTGATTGTGGCATCATAGAATGAGCTTGGAATATTCCTTTCTCTGCAGTTTTTTGGAAGTTTCAGAATGTTTGATAGAATTCACCTATGAAGACATCAGGTCCTGGAGTCTTGTTTTTTTTAGAAGTTTTTAAATCACATTTTCAATTTCAGTGCTCTGTGATTGGTCTACTCATATTTTCTGTTTCTTCCAGTTCAGTCTTGGGAGCTTGTAACTTTGTAAGCATCTGTGCATTTCTTCTAGGTTGTCCATTTTATTGGCATACAGTTGCTCATAGCAGTCTCTCATGATCCTTTATATTTCTGTGGTGTCAGTTGTAACTTCTCCTTTTTCATTTTAATTTTATTGATTTGAGCCCTCTCCCTTTTTTTCTTGATGCATCTGGCTAAGGGTTTATCAAATTTGTTGATGTTTTCAAGGAAGCAACTTTTGGTTTTATTGATGTTCTCTATTGTTTTCTTTGTCTCCGTGTCATTGGTTTCTGCTCTAATCTTTATGATTTCTTTCCTTCTCCTAATTTTTGGCTTTATCTGTTCTTCCTTCTCTAGATGTTTTAAGTGTAAGGTTAGGTTGTTCATTTGAGTTTTTTTCTTTCCCGAGATAAGTTTGTATTGCTATAAACTTCCCTCTCAGAACTGCTTTTGTTGTGACCCATAAGTTTTGAATTGTTGAGGTTCCTTTGAAAGCTAAATATAGATCTACCATATGATCCAACAATCCCACTCCTGCGCATATACCTGGGCAAAACTTTGTTTCAAAAAGATACATGCCTTTGAGTTCCTGTCATGGCTTAGTGGTTAATGAATCTTACTAGCATCCATGAGGATGTGGGTTTGATCCCTGGCCTTGCACAGTGGGTTAAGGATCTGACATTGCCATGAGCTGTGGTGTGAGTCAAGGGTGTGGCTCGGATCCTACATTGCTATGGCTGTGGTGTAGGCCAGTAGCTGCAGCTGTGACTTGACCCTTAGGCTGGGAACCTCCATGTTCTGTTACTGTGGCCCTAAAAAAAGCAAAAACAGCAACAAAAACATATGCATTGTATACACAATCATAGATGTGTACAATGTGTATGATACAGTGTATATATATGTATCATTGTAGCACTGTCCACAATAGCCAAGACATGGAAACACCCAAATTTCCATCACTAGATGAATGGATTAAGAAGTGGTACGTATATACAGTGGAATGCTATTCAGCCATTAAAAGGGACAAAATAATGCCATTTGCAGCAACAAGGATGGAACTAGAGATTTTCATACTAAGTGAAGTTAAGTCAGAAAGAGAAAGATATATGCCATATAATATCATTTACATGTGGAATCTAAAATATGGCACAAAGGATCCTATCTACAAAACAGAAACAGATCATGGACATGGAGAGCAGACTTGTGTTTGCCAGAGGGGAGAGGGGAAAGAAAGAGGATGAACAGGGAGTTTGTGGTTGGTAGAAACAAACTATTATATTTAGAATAGATAAGTAATAGGGTCATGCTGTATGGCATAGGAAACTGAGTTCAGTCTCTTGGGTTAAAACATGATGGAAGATAGAATGAAAAAATAAAAGAATGTATGTGTATGAGTGCCTGGGTCACTTTGCTGTATAACAAAATTTGAAGGAATGTTGTAAATCAACTGTAATAAAAATTAAAAAAATAAACTACATTCTTGTGATCACACACACAAAAAGAGGCAGGCAGAGGAGGTGGGGGAAGGGGTCTGTTCTGGGAAGGTCTCATAGGGTGCTGCTCAGTTACATTGTTAGAATTAGAAAAAGGAAAAAAATCAAAATATTAACTGGTTATCTGTGTTGTAAACATCCAGGAATTTTGTTGTTGTTGTTTACCTCTAATTACTGGTTGTTGTTGTTGTTGTCGTTTTTTCTTCTTCAAAAGTAAAGAACTTTACTCATGTGAGAAGTGTAATACTGGAGTTCCCACTGTGGCTCAGTGGATTAAGAACCTGACTCGTATCCATGAGGATTCAGGTTTGACTCCTGGCCTCACTCAGTGGATTAAGGATTGGCTTTGCCACAAGCTATGCCATAGGTTGTGGGTGTAGCTCAGATCCTGCACTGCTATGGCTGTGCCATAGACGGGCTCAGTCAACCCCTAGCTCCAGGAACTTCCATATACCATAGGTGCAGCCCTTAAAAAAAAGAAGAATGCAATTTTCCTATTTATATGAAATTGTTGAAATATATTCTGGAGAAACATCAAACAAATATATCAACTATTTAATACATACTATAGAAATATAAGAAGTGTTTTTTTCATTTTTTAAAGTTTAATTGAAGTATAGTCGTTTTACAATGTTGACATAATTTCTGCTGTACAACAAAGTGATTCAGTTATGTATGTACACACATCCATTCTCTTTCAGATTCTTTCCCACAGAGGTTATCACATAATACTGGGTAGAGTTCCCCACGCTATGCAGCAGGTCCCGGTGGGCAGCCATTCACTCCAGTCCTCAGTGTGCATGTGTCAGTCACAAACCCCCAGTCCACCCCTCCTCCCACCATCCCCTTTGGTAACCATACGTTTATTTTCAAAGTCTTTGAATCTGTTTCTGTTCTGCAGATAAGTTCATTTGTATCCTTTTTTAAGAAATGTTAAAACTCCATGAAAATTTCAGATTGAAATTATCTTCAAAGTATTAGTTGCATTTCTATAATGAAGGTTAAGTGCCATTTGTAATAGGTAAACATACCTCCACCAATAAGGGAAGATTCCTTTTAGAAATAAACTCAAGATCAGTTCTGCCATTTACAAAATATAGTGTATAACCTGTTGTCTATACTGTATGAGTAGTAAAAGATAATTATTCCCTGTTAAAGAATATATCCTTTATCTATAAATGCTGTAATTAGAAATGTTAAGCTTCAAGGATAATTATATGAACGATCCTATATTTAAAGTATAGGAAAAGGGGAATTTATGGCTATAGAGCAACCTGACCAATTTATCACAATCTTCAGAATTTTACATACAGTTTATAATAATTTAAATGTGTATGTTTGATCCATGCATTCAGATAATGTTTTTTTAAACTCAAATATCAGTGGTGTTCAGAGATTTCTTCCGACACTGGGAATATAATTATCCACCATCCTTTGAATGCAGTGAGAAGAGGAGCTAATGAAGTTTGCCAAGTATGCTGATAGCTTAGCTTGTTTTATGTAACTAAATCTGAAGCTCTTTATCTAACAATGTAATCTGCAAAAGAAATATAGATAATGTATACAAATTACCTGTTGTGGCGGAATTCACAAGCTCTCTTTCAATGTTATGTACCACAATGAGAAGAATCATTTGAATTGATTTAATTATATTGTTAGCATATTCAATTATTTGCTCTTGAATCACAATTCATACTGTTAAGTAAAAGAATTTCTTCTTTGTGAGATATTTCGGTTTGCTTCTTTATTTAAAAAAAAAGAAGCAAAGGAAAAATTCCCTCACAGAAGGGGTATGGTGTAAACTATTTTTCCGGTGAAAACTTCACAGTATTCATCGCACAGTAGATTAGGAGAGAAGGATACAATAGCGCAATGTAATAGCACGGGGAGTTAGTGGCAGTGATGCTCCAACCAATTACAAAATGTATGATAGGAGAAAAATGAGTCACAGGATAAAATAAGTACGAAAGAATTTAGAGTTAAAAATTAATTAGGACCCAATTAGAGAAGCCACAGCAAACAAACAAAAAATGTTTGTCCTAGGAGAAAGAAACAGAGCCTGTTTTCCAAAAGATCCTAGTGCTGAGGAATCTTTCGTTTATCTGGAAGTGGAATGTTTATACGGAATGTCTGCAGTTTCCCAAGTGTTTTCCTCCTTAACAGTCTCCGAGACCTCTCAATTCTAATTGAACAAGTTCTTCAGACTTAACTGTATTAGATATCTAAGAGAAAAAAGAGAAAAGTGCAAGAGTGACTTAAGTAGAAAAGACCCATCTCCCCGATATAGAGGGACGCCTAAAAGTAAGATGGACAGGGAATGGCCGTCCTTAAGAGCAAACCAAGGAGGTGATAGAAGTCTTCGCTAGACAGTGAAATGATAAGCAGTAACCAGGCAGCTTAAAACACAAGTATATTTGTATGTACCTATAGATGTGGCTGCAGATCCAAATGAAATGATTGAAATGGTGTATACTGACATCCAGTTGATAAGCACTGAGTAAATATCCTCCTTACTGAAGCATACTGTACTGATGTTTAGAGTGTAGCTATGAATAAAGTAATTAGGTCTCTACTCAGAGTTTACAATGTAGCAGCTGACATGCTTAAAAATAGCAAATAATTATTTTAAAAAGTCGTGAGTAACAAAATGACATAAAGGAGAAACTGACTGTGCGGGATTATGTTATGAGGAGATCTAACCAATTCTGGTAGGGAGGGGCACAGACAATGTCCTTCATAGCTGAAATTTCGGCTGAATTCTAAATGGTAAAGAGGTAAGAAGCAGGATTTCCAATGTGGGATCCTGCCTGTGGCTGAGTGTGTTTGTTCCAATTATGCCTTCTGTAACTGGGAAAGATGTGTGACAAGTTCAGGGACACTGGACCCGTTGTGAGATGAATCTGAGCTAAAACTCTGTTGACCACCTGACCTCCGTAAGGCTGGTGGACCACAGTGAAGTTCTGGGCCTTCTGGATCAGTGCTAGTTCAGAGCCAAAGTTCAGCAGTTACCACAACGCCTACTCTTCTCTGTTCCCCAGTACACAGCCATCTGGCTAAAGGTCTGAAATCCCGCTGGGAAGACTGGGAGAGAGGTTACCAATATACACTTTTTGTCAGGGTATTGGGGTCCTTGCTCAAGGGAACTCTATCCGTTCTTCTTTCAAAGAATTCTGAGTCTGTTAACTGGTTCAAGTTTGGGAATTGAGTAAGGGGTCGTGAACCTCAGCTTTTATGGTTCAAGTTAGATTTCTTTTTCACATTTTCCCTTGCCTCTCATTTCTTTATCTGGCTTCTAATTATCATCTGCCTCCACAACTCTTTTTCAAGTTACTAACGTCCTTCGTTAGATTTAATTTTAGTCATCTTCTAGGCTCCCTTAGCAGCATTCTACACAGTGGAACTCTCTTTGCTTCTTAAAACATCCAACTGTATTTCACTGAAAACAAAGCATATTTTAGCAAAACGTACATTTTGTTATAAAATCCACTACTCAGATTCTTTTGATAGGTAGCTATGCACTTAGGATAAAATCCTAAATTCTTAGGAGTATCTTCATGTGGTCATCTTTTATCACTTTAATTGTATTTTTTAGTCATTGAAAAAAGTATGTCCATAAAATAATGGCCTATTTCAATGTCACAACCAATAAAAATAACAAAGTTTTAATCTCTAAAATAGAGTAGAAATATTTGAAATACATGAAATTTTATTTTACATTGAAGCAAGAATGTAGAAGCATTAATCAAAATCTGACATGGCTCATTGAGAGTACTTAGTGAATGAGAAAAGCAGTTTAGAAGAAAACTAAAGGCAACAAAATCAGAAGAAAATTGATGAGTGGAGGAGATCCTAAAGCTGTAGACTCTTAGAGCAAAGAGAAGCCTTCAGACTTAAGAATTAGAGGCAGTCACTGCCAGCTCCAGGGGAAAACAGTGCCTGCAGGGAAAAATATTGGGAATCAATTCTGACACAAAATTTTGCTGAATCAGTCCCACTTGAAACTTCACTAAGAAATCAATTCTTCTCCCCATTAAAACCATTACTACTGCCCAATCAGGAATTCCTATGAAAATCTTCAAATCTCTAGTAATGTATGCATATGGCTAAGAAGTAATTCATCAGAGGCTCCTTACTGTGAAACAGAAAATAGCAAAAGAAGGAAAGAAACTGAAGGGAAAAGCAGTGCTGAGGAGAAAAAGATTTTTTTTTTTTTTACATTTTGGAAATTGGTGCATAACTGAATTAAGGAGACAGGAATCCCATGAACAACAGATATTGACAATGATGGAGATAGAAAAAATAAAGGTGAAAACAAGAGATGAGAAAGCTTGGCTATCATTACCTGGCCAAGTCATTTTGCCCACGTGGTTTTTCAGTGCCTCTCTATGGTGTATGCCTTTAATAGGCTTTAATGTGTACTACAAAAATCTTCCTACTGTGCGTTCACTTTCAAATATATATCTACACGTTTTTACCCAGATCTTATCTCTAGTTGTATTAATTTTCTATTGCTCCTGTAACAGATTGCTATAAACTCAAAGACAGAAAACCACACACATTTATTTCACTGTAGTTCTGTAGGTTAGAAGGCCAACAGTGGCCTCACTGGGCTAAAATCAGGGTCTTGGCAAGCGTTCATTCATCTCTGGAAGCCCCAGTGGATTGTGTGTTTCCTTGCCTGTTGCACTTTCTAAAGGTTTCCACGTTCCTTGAACTGTAACCTTCTTCTTCCATCTTCAAAGCCAGCAAGATTACATCCATCTTAACTAGTCTTCTGCATTACAGCTCTCTGGCAACACAGCCAGAAAAGGCTCTTCCCTTTAAAAAATGTGTACACTTATGTGGGGCCCACCCAAATAACGCAGGACAATCTTTCCATCTCAGTGTCCTTAATTTTAACCACATCTGGAATGCTCTTTTCGACATGTATGGTATCGTATTTTCAGGTCTCAGGAATTAGGATATGGACATCTTTGGGGGAAAGGAGATATTATTTTTCCTGTCACACTCAGGAAGAGACAGATACCAGGACAGAAGAAAGAAGGACAAAATATCACTCACTTAATGCAAAGTAATGTTTTACTTTTATGAAAAGAAATCGCAAGGGATGGATTTATTTTTTCCGTTGATTTAGTCGGTCATTGAGGTAACGGCATCACCATGACTTCTTTCAAAGTATGATCTCTTTGTAACACTGATGTGACCTAAGTCTCAGTATTGCAGTAGTAACTGCTCTGTGAAATAGCCGGTGTGTTTGTGTGTGTATAAGCAGGACAGCGCCCTGCCCTGGGGGAAGGTTTCTCCTCTTGACATCCTCAGTCCATTTCACCCAGCACCTGCCGACACCACTGTCCGCAGTCATGCTGTCGGTCGCTTTCTCCAGCACTTAGGCGTGTCATTAGGCCTTAGGCTTTTTGCAGCAAGAAAGGATACATGCTCTGTATTTTTTCTCGTGTCGTATTTGGCAGCCTTTCTGTGAAATTACTGCAATGTTCTCATCTACCAGACATCAATAAACTGTGAAGGAAGGGGGCAAACACTATAGATACTTCAGTGGAACCCAGCTTTACGAGTGATGGAGGAAACACTATCCTGCAGTCATAGCAGTTGTGTTTAAAGTGCTCTCTCCTTCACTGCACTAAAATGTATAAACATGGAAAGGTAAAGCTAACACCAAAGGTAAATTCAGATATACAGATATATATGTATATACACACACACGTGTGTGTGTGTGTGTGTGTGTGTGTGCTTATGGACAGAAGTGAAGTGAAGTGAAAATAATATACATAATACAGAATAAAACTTTGAAGATAAAAATCTATAAAGAGGGATAGGAAAAAAATGTGAGTCACACATAGATAAAACAGGAAAGTTGTTATCATGCAATTCTGAGGGTCCTTAGTGTTCTACCTTAACAAAATCGGTTCAGGCATTTAGAATTTGTAGAAATGATATATTAACTAGTTAATATATTAGAACCTATTTTTGATGGTGCAGCAAAGCAGAGCCCTAGAGTAATAAAATTATTTTCCTTGATTTATAAAGGTATTTATAGTTTGTGTTAGCATACATATTTTATCTAATTACACTGTCAATCCTGGGAAATAAAGAGGGCAGGTGCTGTGTATTACAGACGAGGAAACTGAGACTTTAGACAAAGCTCTAACAAACAGTGGACATGGGACTGGAAAACTGTTTTTCTTCCTCCCATCTGAGCCTTTGACTGTTTTCTCACTACGACTCCTACGACAATAGGAAAGGCAAATTTGGGTGAAAAGAGTAATGGGGTACATAAAGAAGCAGCAAAACTAAAGCATGGGAGTAAAAACATATGGATATAATCAAGAAACATCACAGCGATACTTCCAAATCCTTAAAACAAAGAAGAAGATGTAAAGGATGGAGTGGTTATGCGACACCTGAAAAAGGGACAGTGAGCAGTCGGTGTGGCACCACTGCTACGTCATGCTGGACAGTTCCGCTTGGGGAGGCAAGCTATAAAATATTCCTTTACAAAGTCTATTTTAAGGGGCTGTTATTCAGGCTTCTCCAGAGAAACGGAATATGTGTTTTATTTTACATATGTATAAATAGAGAGACAGATTTCTTGCTTGATTCATTGTATTACCATAAAGAATTGGCTCACATGGTTGTGGAGGCCGGCTAGTCTAACATCTTCAGTTGGGCTGAAGGATGAGAAACCCAGGAGAGTCAATATCCCGGGTCTAACCCCAAAAGCTTCCATGCTAGAGACCCAGGGGAGTCAGTGCTTCAGAGGAGGTCTTGAAGGCGACCTGCTGGATAATTCCCTCTTGCTCAGGAGAGGCCTGTTTTTGTTCTAGTCAGAGTTTCCACTGACTGGGCAAGGCCCTCCCATCCTATGGTGGGCAATCTGCCTTATCCAAAGTTCACCATTCTAAACTTCACCCAAAAATATCCTCCAAGTTGACATACAAATTAATCATCACAAAGAATATGTCCTCCACAGAAATCTAGACATCCAGAGATAAAAATTATACCTTACTCTATAATTTTCTCTTGGATTTAAAAAATAAATTAATAAATATTTACTAAATATCTACTGAGTTCCATGCCAGCTTCCAGGCTTTAATGATGACGTGGTGAAACTGATAGACAAGCCCCTGACAATCACACTTTTTATGTGGCTAATGATTTATTTAACACCAACAATTTAATTTTGTGGAAGTGACAGTGGGATGACTTAGGTATTTTAAAGCAAAAGGCCTCTTTCTCCAATGTATACGTAAGACCTTCCTCATAGGCAGACTCTTCCTTTGACATCTTAAGCAACATAATAAACTCACTGGTTATCAGTGGCAGACAGAAGTGTTTAAAAATGGTTAGTGAGGCATATACCTCTCAATGACTACTCTGAGAGAAAGCAGAATTAAGTGTTTCAAAGAGCTTTTTATACTTTCTGTTAATTTTGTATTAGGATTATGTTTGCCAATTGACTTTACAGGGAGCTATAATTTCTTTAAAGTGCTATCTATATATAGTATATTAAGTCTGCCAGTATTGAAAACAAATTTAAGAGGAAATATTACATGTCTATGTATTTTATACTTTGTACAGTATTTATTTTGTATATATGTTTTCTCCAAATGTAAAACAAAGCACTTAGTATGAACAAAAAATTTCAATTTGATTGTTTTATAGGGTTGGGGACTACATATTAAATGATGTAGTATTAATAATTTTTTAAAATATTTTTTTCTCTTTAGTGCTGTATTTGCAATATAAGGAAGCTCCTGGACTAGGGGTCGAATCAGAGCTACAGCTGCTGGACACCCACAGCCATATCAATGCCCAGTTCAAGCTGCATTTGCAACCTACACTGCAGCTTGTAGCAATGCTGAATCCCTAACCTGTTGAGCAAGGCCAGGGATTGAACCTCCATCCTCCTGGACACGGTGTTGAGTTCCTAACCCACTGAGCCACAACAGGAACTCCTATAGTATTAATAAATTTTAAACTAGGTTGGTACTACTGAATTTAATATATACATATATATATATATATATATATATATATATTCCAAGAATTCTAGGTTATTGAAATATATACCCTCTGTATTAGTTTCCTAAAGCTTCTGTAACAAGTTTTCACAATTTAATGGCTTAAAATCCCCAGAAATTATTCGTTCACGTCTCTAGAGGCCAGAAATCCTAACTCAATAGCCCTGGGCTGAAAGCCAAGTGTTAGAGCTGTACTCCCAGAAGCTTCTGAGGAGAATCCACTGTTAGCCTTTTTTGCTTTCTGTTGGTTGCTGGGATTCCTTGGGCTGTGGTCCCATCACTCCAGTCTTCAAAGCCCACGTCTTCCAGTCTTTCTTTTTCTGCTCTCATACTGATCTCTACTGTATGTGTCTATATAGCACCTTATGCTATAAAAGCACCTTATGCTTTTGTCTTATGAGACTGCTTTTGATTGTATTTAGAGCCCATCTGAATAATTCAGCATAATCTTCTCTCTCAATAGCCTTAATTTCATTACATCAGAAAAAATGTTTCTCCCCCGTAAGATTATAGGTTACGGGTTCTAGGACCTGATATCTTGGGGGTCCATTAGTCAGGGTACTACACCCTCCTTGCAGTGCATGATTCATTTTCATTCTCGTTGGGGCAGTTAAACCAACCCCAGAGTAGTGGTGCCTTAAAATAACAAATGTTTATTTTTCTCCCATGCTACATCTCCATCACGCTGCCATTGCACAGGGCCTAGGCTGACTGAGTCTTTACCTCTAGGGATACGGTCTGGCCCAGAGGAAGGGACTGTGTGAATTGTGCATCAGCAAATTTTAAAAATTCTACCTGGAAGCTCACATTTCACTGGCCACTTTCAGTCTTTAGAGAGCCCATTATGTGCCTAGAAAGTGAAGAAACAGAAATGTTGGTGAAAAGACCTATCCCAATGATGTTGCGTGTTTTAGGTCAAAACCCCAGTATTAGATAGAGAAAACTGATTTGGGGTGGAAGTTAAGAATAAACTGAACTTGTTTAGAATGGCATGGTTTACTATTAGCATTGAGATTTGAACTGGGAGATTCTGCTTTATGATTTTAAATAGAAATTTAGAAAATGGCACATTGTTTTTAATACATCATCTGTTTAATAGTAGGCTACCTTAAAATATGTGGAGTACTTCTCAGAACACACAAACTATAATCTTGTAAACGATATCGATTCAGATTTTGAAATGGAATGGAATTAGCGCTATGTGGATGAGCCTAAACATATTTCCTTGGAGCCATGAGGCAAGAGGTGGTACTGTCTTATACTACAAATAACAAGCACTTTTTAGAGACTTTAATGTTTGTCTTTTAACTTGCTTTCTCATCAAAAAGAGGATAGAGAATATATATAATATATATATTTTTTACATATGGTCAAACAAAGGGCAGTGGCCAATGAAAACAAAAATGAATTATTGAAGAGTTCTGAAGCTGAGAAGAACTTGAAATCAGTTTTAGATATTGCAGCAAGGCCAAGTTCCTAAGGGGAAGCTGGAAATGCTGCTTTTGGTTGGACAGCATTTGCCAAGAATGTATCTTAAGCATTGGGTGAAGAGACACACACACTTATCCGATCATCTTGAAAGAGTGATTTAGGAAATGAATATCTTTCATGTAAAGGAACATGGTGACATGATTTATATGAAAGCATGTTATAAACTGGAAAACAGGTTGCAAACATGGATTTCTTTATCCCTGATTTTTCATGTGTTGATTCACTGGCATGCCTCAGAATTTATAGCTCAAACATATAAAATAGATATATTTTGTTTCTGTAATTTGGTATTATCTTAAATTTTCCCCATCATTTGAAACCTGAATTACAATGTAGGATAGCAAATTGCAGAGAAATTAAATGAAGAGGCTCTCTCTAAATCATCAGTCAGGAAAAGCACATTTAAAGTAGGTAGGATAGAAATAAGTAAAAGAAGTGATGATCTCTGGGGAGCTCAGAAGAGGACAGGAAGCCAGGAAGTGAAGAGATGCAGGTGACGGAGTAGAGAAAACATCATCATAAAATTTTAGAGGCTAAAAAAGAGTAACAGTATTATGTATCATCCAGACTACACATTTGGAGATGAAACGAAGATGATTTTAATAAAATCCCCAGGGTAAGAAAAAAACTGGGACTCAAGAAGTTTTATCTTCACTGTGTTTTTCATGTAAACTTTAGATTTTATCTGTCCCAGGAAGTTTGTAGTTTAAAATTCCCATAAATAAAGAGTTATATATTTTTTAAAAATTATCATTTTATGACAGAACAAAATTTATGCTCTATGCCTTTTAAATCTTATTCATTAAGAAATTATGTTAAAAGGTGATCATTAAAAACATTAATTCTTTACCTGTTTTTTAGTTTTCCTAAAGAACAAAAGTTTAAACCATTTAGAATTTTTCAAATCAACAGATACGCACTTACTCCCTACTATTCCTTTAAAAATAAGTCACAGGAGTGTAATGTACAGCAAAGTGGCTATAGTTAAGAATACTGTATTGCATTTTTGAACATTGCTAGGATAATTTTTAATAGTCCTCATCATAAGGAAAAAATTGTTACTGTGTGAAGATGAATGTTAACTAGAGTTAATGTGGTAATTCAATATTGAGTTTTTATATCATACATCTGAAAATAACAAAATGTGTCCATTTATACCACAGTAAATCATACTGATTAATATATTACTTCACACACATACACACATATACTGGACACTTAAACACAAACATGCATTGTACTCTCTCACCTTGTTTAAAACTACTTTGAGCGTAGTTAGAACAACTACCGTATTCATCATCTAGATGGAGACCAAATCTTGCGGTAAGTAGCACAGTTGGTTAGGAGACGGAGGATTGTTGATTTAATATATCACCCAGTCGTTCTCAAGAGGCATGTGCTTGTCTGGTGAGGTGGTGCAGGGAGTACCTAAGAAGGTTTCAAATGATGTGTGCTTATCCTATCACCCTTCTCATTCCAGCACTCTTGTGTTGAGCTTTTTCATTCCAGAAAGCACCTTACCTAGAACAGCTGAAAAAGCTCTTCTCCAGCCATCTCTACCACCCCACAAACTCTCTGGTGGTTCTGTTCTTAGATCGTGATTGCCTGAGGTGACACATTGAAATCCTCTGTCCTGTCCGGATGTTGCTCGGTGTTTGAAATGAGCTTATGAGTAGTCATAAGAGGAAGAAGGGTCCTTACCATTTCTCCAAAGAACAAACTGCAAGCTCACTGGAACACGCATGTGGTACATTTGGTGGGAGATTCATATAGCTGGTAGGTAAGGACTCCTGTCTTATACAGCCTAAGCACAAATGCACTACACTTTCCAGTACGTTATCTGGAACTAAAAATTTGCTCATTATCTGCAGTAAATCCCCTTAAATATGTGTACTCTATTTGGTCTTCGGCGTCTAGGAACTCTTTGCATTGGCATCCACTCAGTTCCCAATTAACCTTTGACCCTAATATATTATTTTTGTTGTCGACATTGTTTTTTTCTTATAAGAAGTACTGTTAGTGCATTTTTAAAAATAGGGATAAAAGAAAAGGATAAAACTCCAAGCAATCGTTCATACACATGCATATTAACACACAGAAACATGTACACAATGACTAACACCAAAAAAGAAAAATCGGAATCATTTTCCTTACAACAAATTCTAATAGACCTTGGTTTAAAATATTCCCTAACTAGAAATAAATTAATTCTTTACTAAAGCAGAAAAATAAAAAAATATATAATGGTTAATTTTATTCATTTTAAAAAAACCTGAAATGTGTATATTCTGATAGAGCATGAATTGCTCCTATTAGGGCAAGGCGTAGTCCTCTGATGAAGAAACATGTTAAATTTATAATTAGTCATTTCCATAATGCATGGGTCAATAATAAAAACATCTCTAACTGCATTTTTAAAATATTTAAATATATATAAAACAATTAAAAACTACATATCATAAATTATTTCTTAAAGCACTCATCTCACAGTATTTCTTTTACCTGCATTTATAGATGTGTATATAAATATGTGTGTATACATATCTATGCCTTATAGGTGTGTGTACATATATATGTGGTATGGCTAATATAAAGAATAAATGAGTACTAAGAGAAGAAAAACAATTTTTTTTTCATTTTACTTTTAATTAAAAAGACAAAACTATGGAGACAATGAAAAGGTCAGTCGTTGCTAAGATCGCAGGATGGTGGATAGCTGAATAGACAGAGAATAGGGGATTTTTAGGGCAGCGAAAGTATGTAATATATATTTTAAATGTTTATTTTTATTGTACTGTGGTTGATTTACAATAATATACTGGTTTTAACCATATGGTATGAGGATGTTACCTGTGGGTCTATCATAAATAGCCTTTATTATGGTGAGATATGTTCCCTCTATAACAACTTTGATGAGAGTTTGTTTTCCATGAAGGAGATCAAATTTTGTCAAATGCTTTTCCCATCTATTGAGATGATTATGTGACTTTTATCCTTACTTTTGTTAATGTGGTGTATCATATTGATTTGTGGGTACTGAGTTAGTATTCTTATTGCTAATGCTTTGAAGTCTTTATCTGATAAATTATCTGTTTCATTAATTGTTTTTCAGAAGGCCTTTTTTTCTGTTTTTTTTTTTTGGTTTGAAACTCATTTATTCTTTATATTAGCCATACCACATATATATGTACACAGTTTCCTCTTTCTTTACATTTAACTTTCTCTGTCTCTATGAAATTAGTTGTGACGGTTACCTATCCCAGTTTTTATGGGAGCTTTCCTATGTAGTCTGAGTGTGCCCAGTGGTATTGGCTGACAAGCTGGGTCTGAAACGAGCACGTTTTATGTTTTTGCCCATGATGTGTTGGTAGCTATCATCTTGGTAGGAGGTGGGGCTGGAGGTAGAGGGGCTAGACCAGAGCCAGGTATGCGCAGGGCTTCATACGTGTTCAGTGGCTGTCACCCTAATGCGTGCGGAGTCTGGTCCCGTGTGCTTGAGTAGAAGCTCTGAGGGTCAGATCTCAGATAGTTCTAGTCCCTCTAAGTGTGTGCTCACTCCCTTCCCAGCAGTGACACCTTTGCCCCAGAGGGAGGGGTTGCTGGCGGGGGTCTCTGTGGCACTCAGTACAAGCCAGGGCACACATTGGGGTGGTCCTGCCATATTAGTCCAAGGTGCATGTAGTTCTCGATTTGACGAAAGCAGTGACTTGCCTTACACCCTTCAGATGCAGTGCTGCATTTGAGCTGGTTCTAATCCCCACCCACCACCCCAAGTGTGAACTCTCCTCAGCAGTGGCCACCTTCATCCTCTTGGAAGCTGTATTGGAGCTAAGAGGACCCAGAGCAGAGCAGGAGGCGTGAACCGGGACACGCGCTGGGGTAGTCACAGGAAACCAGCCGGCGCCAGGGCAGTTTCAGTCGGCTTCCCTCCTTGCGCCTTGGAGTAAGCGAGCGTGTGTTCACATTCATGAGCAGACTCGCAGTTTTTTATACCTTAAGTCCCACTGTTTTTCAAACCAGCTGAGGGGACTCATCTGCCTCATATGGGAGCCCTGGGATGAGCTGCCCAGCATGCGGCTTGAATTGCCCACTCCTCGGGGAAGTTCTCTGAGCCCGTGGCAGCCCCTTCTCTTCTGCGCCCCCTTCTAGGGTGTGGGCCCCTAGCTGACCGCCTCTCTGCCCCCCTGCCCAGCTCTGTGTGGGCCTTTCCTTGCAGCCTTGGTCGTAGAGCAGCCTTCCCACAAGCCTCCAGTCTGTTTCCAGTGAGGATTATCCCACGTGCAGATGTATTTTTGATTTGCTCACGAGGGAAAAGGAGCTCAGCTTTATCGCACCCCACCATCTTGGTTTTCTACCCCAAAGATCTATTTTATGTGGAAGTTTGGGATGAGGTCCTCCCTAGTGCTCTCCTGGGCCTTTCTCCCAGAAGGAGAACATAGACGGTAAGCATAGAATACAGTGGATGTTCTATCTTTCTGATCATTGCGATTGGCTTAATGGTTGCAGCTGTGCTTTCTCTGCTATTTCATCCATGCTAAATTCCACTTGTCATCAATTATTACCTCAGAATGCCTATGGATTACCAAGTATTCTGACTCTGATTTTCATTTTCAAGAAGTGTTTGTATCTTCAGGGTACAGGGTACAGCTCCTGCTACAGCGACTAACATTGTCAATTCCTGGTTATAATACGGCAAGAGACTGTCATCCACGTTTCTTAGCTGGGCTTCACACATTCTCTTCCTCCACTGCATAAAAGCGGCCCTGCCTCTTTCTGCTGATCAGGGTCAGCTCTACCTGCCAGTATGGTGAGCCCCCTTCTCTCCTTTTGGCCTCTGGACATAAGGATTCCTGAAAACCCTGGTGTAACTTGCCGTTCGTAGTCCAATGGAAACTTTTCTGTCCCCTTACCTGAGGGTGTCTCCTTTGTGAAAAAATCTCCAATCTTGAAGAGCTCAGGTATGAAGGGAGAGAGACTGGGCATTTCTTAACGGGTCATTATAAGTAGTAATTAGTCTAGCCCTCCCTGTCTCTTCTCCCCATTGGTTCTAGGACTATATAACCTTCCCACTGGGGGTGCAACACCGTGTAAATCCTTAGAATTAGTGTATTCACTTTATTCTGAACTCTGCACCCAATTATTTCACAGGGTTGCTCCTGAGACAGCAATTCAACTCTGCATTTAAGAAACTGTTCTATTCTTTATAGAACAGATACTGACTCATAGACTTTGAAAAACTTATGGTTTCCAAATGAGACAGATTGGGGGGTGGGGGATGCACTGAGGGTCTGGGATGGAAATGCTATAAAATCTGGTTGTGATGATTGTTGTACACCTATAAATGTAATAACATTCATTAAGCAATTAAAAATAAAATAAAATAAAATATATTGTTTTATAGGGAAAAAAGAAAACAAAAAACAAAAAAACCCTCTTCTAGATCACTAGCAGACTAATTTCTTCCAGATGGTGCATTGTGTGAAATAACCCTTCATTATTAAATGACCCCATGGACATTTCCTATGCTATTTAAGATTTCATGCCCATAGATCGGGTATTCTGTAAGCTCCTGTATTGGGGTATGGCTTACTCTTTGAAAGTAAAAGAGGCAAATGCATGGTCAGAAATGTATCTCTCTCTGAGAGGATGGATTTTAGGGGCCAGACTAGCTGGAGCCCAGTATTGTCTAGCTGCCATCAAGTCACTTGTTGATTCCTTTGGGGAATGTTGCCATATTACAGACTCAGCGTTGGTCTTTTATGGAACTTTTGGACTTTGGGACATAGCAATAGCTAGTAAGAGACCATGCTGCTGAGTTCCTAGATAGCCTCTGTCTCTGGACCTAGACAGTATGTTCTAGAATAGTCAATGAAGATGTTTGACTAACATGACTAACCAAGTCATTTTGTCTGTGTGACTAGTCAGTACCTTACCGTGGTGTATTTTTTAATAGGTTTCAACATGCACTCCAGAAATCTTTGTACTGTGCACCCACTGTTTCATGTATACGTATACACACACATAAACATACATACACATATACACGTACATTTCTACCATATTCTTGTACCACAGATCTTCTTGTCTCTAATTTTATTAATTTTCCATTGATCCTATAACAAATTGCCACAAACTCAATAGTGTGAAACAATGAAAAAAATTTTTTTATTTCTGTAGGTTAGAAGCTTAACGCTGGTCTTCCTGGGTTAAGATCGGAGTCTCGGCTCCTCTCCCTTCTGGAAGCTCTACTGGAGTGTCTGTTTTCTTGCCTTCTCCAGTTCCTAGAGGTTTCCACATTCCTTGACTTGTGACCTTCTTGCTTCATCTTCCAAGCCAGCAGGTTTATATCCCTTTTACTGTTCTCCCATAGTTAAAACTCCTTCTCAACACAGCCAGTGCCCACCCAAATAATACAAAATAATCTTTCCATGTTGAGGTCCTTAACCCTAATCACATCTGTAGAGTTCCCTTTGACATATAAGGTAACATATACTCATTTTCCAGGAATTACGACATAGACATCTTTGGGGGACAGGTGTATTATTCCTCTTACCATATTGGCTTTCTAGTTTGTTTTGTTTTGTTTTGTTTTGTTTTTTCATTCCAGGCCCCTGACCAAATAGCTGGCTATTATCGGTCACTGTCCAGAAACTCTTCTTTTTCTCCTTGGGCCACTTTTTCTCCACCCCATGTGGGGGCTTAGGCACACCTCTATCGTTAGGCCCACTGGGAAGATTTCTCATCTCTCCTGTCTTCTGAGACGACTGTGGCTGTCATGCAGCTACCATTCATTTGTTTTGTTTGTTTGAGAATCCATCTGTAAACCTACCTAGATTATGTTTCCCTCCTTCAGCTGGTTATAAGGGCCTCCCCTTACAATACGGCCGTAAGTGCAGTGTAGGCACCTGATTATGTAGCTGACTCATACGTTCTCATCCATCCTGCATAGGGTCAAAGCAGGACAAGATATTTTTATCTTAAAATTGTATGCTGCTAGACTCATCTGCATTTTTACATTTTGTGCTTATAATACAACGCAAGTCGTAATGGTCCAGACTCCTCTGGACTCTTGTGACAGAGAGTGGGAGAGTTAATAAAGATCTGAAGCAGAACTGTAAATGAATATTGTCATTCCTCTCACACGAATTGAAACTATTTCTCATCATCTTACCTAATTGGATTTGAAAAAAAATTATATACCAAGTCAATTACCACATTAAGTGCACATGAGACTTTAATCATGCACTCTGTCAGAAATAAGATGACCAGCAAAGCAGCTGTGGTTGGAACCACTAGTTGGCTAAGCCTGCCATATTCCATAGACATCTCTAGAAATTGTCTGATTCCTGCAGGAGTCAGACTGGCAAATGAAGTGGAGATAAGATAGAGACAACCAGTCATGCAACTTTTAGGTCTTTATTGATGGCACTAATCCATTTTTATCTTATCTTTGTTGTCTGAGGACTTAATGTAGGAGTTTCTCTCTTCATTTATCCATTCTAATTATATAGTTGAAGACTGGGAAGTGATTACTTGGTGTGGTCATGAACCTTGTGGGCCCACTAGGAGCCAGGGTCGTAGCCAGAAATCCATGTATTATTTGGTCCCTGTTTGCGCTCCCACTTATAACAGGGGGTCATCTAATCAGAGCTGTAGCCACCAGCCTATGCCATAGCCATAGCAACACAGGATCCCAGCCATGTCTGCCACCTACACCACAATCATGGCAATGCCGGATCTTTAACCTACTGAGCGAAGCCAGGGATTGAACTCATGTTCTCATGGATGCTAGTTAGGTTCGTTAACCAGTGAGCCACGACAGGAACTCCAAGCACTTTCTTTTAATGGAATCCAGTCTGCCCAACTTGCCTGTGTAATCAGTCTTTTTGTTTCTATGGTAACTGTTAGACTGTACGTGGAAACTTTGCTGTACTAATATAGCAGGGGTGGAGAAGAGCGTGTTGTAAGAGGAAGATTACAGATAGGTCATTTTTTCTGTGGCCTACATTAATTTGGAAGGAAGTAGAGATTGTAGATGTCAGGATATGTCTTTAGGAAAGTGACCAGAGGGTAAAGGTCTGAAATCTAGGACATACTGAGCACTGATGAAAGGACATTAAACACTTTGCATGAAAAAGAGAAAATTTAGAAAGTACATGACAGTTGTCTCCCACTGTCTGCAGGTTCGCTGTGTCTAACATTTGCACAGGGATTTTCAGCTTACTTTAAAGTGATCCACAATAATTTGTAGGTTACTAGATACGTATATTGCAGTAGAATTATACCAAAAAAGCCTGGCAGGTGCTTCTATAACTCTTCAGTTGTGAGAATTAACAGCTGTGAAATTAAATTCAAATTTATGAAAACACTTGGGATCTTTGGAGAAGAGCCTGGGCATATATGCCAAGAAATTAATATGTGTATATATGTACAAGTTTCGGAAAAATCTGAAACTATTATAATAATAGGTTTTCATATTCAGTTTCATCTAAGAATCACAAAATATTTTATAAATGAATGAGTTCAGTCACTTTCAATATGTGAATAAAATACGGGTCCCAAGGGGTTAAATAGTTCACTTTAAGTGCAATGGGGAAACAGTTGCCATCTTGATTCAGAGTGTATCTGAACTTCCCAATTTAAGTCATGTGCTACATTAATTAGGTCCGTATTATTTTGTTAATAGCTAAATGATTGCCATTACTAGTAATATAATTTATGTCTACATTTTACCCTACAAAATATGTTACATATTTATAAAAATAAAAGGGCATGTGTTGTCATGCGTAGTTTATGTTGAGGAAATGGAGGCAAAGAAATGGTAGGTGAGCTCCCTGATGTTTCCTGGCTGGTAGGTGACGGAATCAGGCATAGGAAGGTGTTCCACCTTCTAGTGCGGATCTCTAACAATTTTAGCATTTGCATTACTCAATTTGTGTGCTATTCTGAAGGCTGAAGATGGCTTTTGGTCATTATGTCTCCCATAGCTGTCTATAAATAACTAGAAATCAACTAATGTTTATTAAATTCAAATAGGGTGATAGTACGATATAATTAGAAACACACCTTTTTTTTTTTTTTCAGTGAAGTTACATAAGGCTCTGAAGTCAGATTGTTCCTCCCTTTATTAACTGTGCGAACTCAGGCATGTTCCCTAAACTCTCTGGATCTCAATTTTCTCGTATGTAAACCAGAAGCTATGATAGCACCTACTTCACAGAGTTGCCATGTGAATTGAATTAATGTATGCAAAGTGCCTAAAACATTATCTGGTACAAATAAGACCTCAGTAAATAATTTTTGGAATATTCTCACCATAGAAATGTAGCTTTTGGCTTCTTTCAAGAAAACGAAACCTCCCAAAACTCCTCTGGAAGTCTCTTATATGAGACAAAATTCTTAATAGAATGAAGGAGGGGTGCAGGCCTTCTCAAAGGTAATAGCCCTGGGTAATGGCAGGTGGTCTAGTAACCTTTTATTTTCAGAAAAAGTTATTTAGAATTGATTTTACTTGGATCAAGATAATATAGGAGTTCCCCTCTTGGCTCAGTGGTTAACAAACCCGACTGGTATCCATGAGGACACAGGTTCGATCCCTGGCCTCGCTCAGTGGGCTGAGGATCTGGCATTGCTGTGAGCTGTGGGGTGGGTCGCAGGCACAGCTCAGATCCTATGTTACTGTTGTGTAGACCAGGAGTTGTATCTCTGATTTGACCCCTAGCCTCCTGGGAACCTCCATATGTCGCAGGTGGTGTGGCCCTTAAAAAAAAAAAAGGAAGAAGTTTTTGCATTTATACAGTTTGTATGAAAATAAATTTTTTAAAATTTTGCTGTTTATGAGATCCTGCAGTATAGCACAGGGAGCTATATCTAGTCACTTATGATGGAACATGATGGAGGATAATGTGAGAAAAATAATGTGTGTGTGTGTGTGTGTGTGTGTGTGTGTATAATTGGGTCACTTTGCTTACAGTAGAAATTGACAGAATGCTGTAAACCAACTATAATGGGAAAAATAAAAATCATTATAGGGAGTTCCCATCGTGGCTCAGTGCTTAATGACTCCGACTAGGAACCATGAGGTTGAGGGTTCAGTACCTGGCCTTGCTCAGTGTGTTAAGGATCTCGTGTTGCCGTGAGCTGTGGTGTAGGTTGCAGACGCGGCTCGGATCCGACATAGCTGTGGCTGTGGTGTAGGCTGTAGGCTACAGCTCTGATTGGACCCCTAGCCTGGGAACCTCCATATGCCGCGGGTGCGGCTCTAGAAAAGGCAAAAAGACATAAGAAAAAAAAATCATTATAAAAAATTTCGCTGCTTAGAATTGTAAGAATTTATTTCTTTAAAAATTTTCCAGGTAATTTTGTATAAATGAGGTACAGTTTTAGTTTTCAGTTTCAAATGTAATCATAAGTAATTATCTTAATTTAGTAAGCAGCGATAGTATAGTTTAATTCACAGGAAAATGTGTATAATGTTTAATCCAAGTATTCTGGTCATTTCAGTCACTCCGTGTTAGCATATTAAACACCCTTGAAAAGGTATGTGCTATGTATACTCCCTGAAGTGTCAGAAAACTTAGAGGTAGGCATGATCCAAGGACCCAGAAAAGACAAAGAACCATTATTATATTTACTATCAATTTCATTGATAATTGAAGAGTGTTTCAGAGATTTGACGGTCTCTTTTTTTAACTGACTCCTTGATTTACAATGAAATTTGATTTGTCTAATAAGGGTATAAAAATTATTTTATGATCTAATACTGATAATATGAATAATGAATTGATCATTTGAATTTAGTTTTAAATCTATATTATGTGCACATTACATAAATATAGAAAACCATTACATTTATCTTTGAAATGAAATGGGCATAGAAGTAAGAAATTACATGAATGAATGTACATATTATCCATTTAAACAATTTCATTCCATTATTCTTTATACTATGCTTAAATGGCTAAAATATCTTTTATTCAGGTTTCCATATATTTACACAGTTTTAAAGATTTTTTCATTTCTTTAAAAATGAGCCAAGAAATTTAATAAAGTTAATCTATATACAAAAATTGCATCTTTGAAATGTAAGATAATTTGCTTTATACATTCTTAAAAATATACAATATGCAAAAATTCTTCATCCTAACAGTGGGACTGAAAGAGTGCTTGAGTCACAACTTGAGTAACTTCGTGTTACTCTGCAATGGGGAGATTTCAATTCAGTTATGAGAATAATCTCACCGACTTAAATTTCAGGTGTCACTGCCTGCTTGCCAATAACTGCATCTACTTCGATTTGCTTATCTTTTTATTTTTTTGTCTTTTTTTTTTTTTTTTTTGCCTTTATGTAGAGCCGCACTCACGGCATATGGAGGTTCCCAGGCTAGAGGTCTAATCGGAGCTGTGGCCACTGGCCTGCGCCACAGCCACAGCAACGCGGGATCCGAGCCGCGTCTGCAACCTACACTACAGCTCACGGCAATGCCGGATCCTTAACCCACTGAGCAAGGCCAGCGATCGAACCCGCAACCTCATGGTTCTCAGTCGGATTCGTTAACCACTGAGCCACAAAGGGAACTCCCTGCTTATCTTTTTACATGGTCCCGGCCATTTGGTTGATTGCAAATCAGGCTTTCGTGGTCAGAAAACTTCTAATAAGCAGCACGTGTCATGATGAATTTAGGCAGTTTCCACATTCTTTCACAGTACTGGACAAAGAAAATTGCCACAACCAAGCAGGCTTTTATTGGTGATGGCATGCATGTCACAGCTCTGCTATATCAGAGACAGTTCTTTCCACTTCCTTGAGTTAAAAATACTAGAATATCTCATGCGTATAGCTGGGTGTTGTGATTTTTGCTGGTAAAGATTTTAAAAGGTTCAGTTCCTGTGGGTTAAGAGATATAACCTGAAAGTCAGAGAAAAAGACGTGCTCTTGATTTTCCTGGTTTTTTTTTTTGTTTGGTCCATTATGAGGTGGATGCTGGTTTGATATAATTCTGACGGATGCTCTAGACTGTGATCTCTCCTGAGTTGTTGTAACTAGATTGTTACTTGGACTCACAGTGGGAAAAGGTTTTGTTAGCAGGACATTGCAGATCAAAAGAAAGTGTGGATGTCAAATACCGTTGTTTACATTTAAAATGGAAGCAAGGCACCAAAACCTATTCTAGGATTCTAGAATTTAACAGCTTCTCAAATGGCAGATGTGTTGCTGATGTTCTGTGTACGCAGTATCTGGCACTGCTAAATGGAACTGGTTTTCTCTTGAACAACGAACCTAATGAGTTTTTAACCAGCCCCTGTTTGTAGATTCTACACTTAACTCTCAATAGAAATTTCTTAGCCGATTACAATGTATGTGATATTGCAGAATATCTTTCCCTAACCAATACACTCCCCACAAAAGAAATACATGAAAACTTGACTCTAGTACTGGGATTACAGTTGCTCATATTTATCTGGCACAGATGCTGTGGAAACAGCATTTTTTGTGTGTCTACAATATGTTCTTTTCTAGTTCAACTTTCATTATTGCATTTTCCTAATATAGCTGTTTCCTCAACTAGATTTTTAAGTCTTTCACTTTCTCCTACCTTCACTTCCATTTGAACAAAAGGAAAATTTTCCCTTAAAACGCATACTAAGAATTATCAAAGTTTATTTATTTTCTTAATTTTTTTCTTTTTTGGCCATTCCATGGCATATGGAATTCCTGGGCCAGGGATCAGATCAGAGCCACAACTGGACCTATGCCACAATTGCAGCAATGCCGGATCCTACCACACTGTGCCCGGCCAGGGATTAAACCTGCGGCCCGGCGCTGCAGAGACACCACCAATGGTGTTGTGCGACAGTGGGAACTCCATTCCTAATTTTTATGTTTTAATTTCAGTGCTAATCTAAATACACACATGAACCCATATGCATTATACACTGGTGTGTTTGTGTGTGTGTGTGTTGGATTGTCTTCATCAACGTTTTATAGTCAGCGTCATGCTATTGTGGTATCCTTGCATTTTGTTTACATTACCCTGGCTATAATAAAAATTTAACTCCAGAAAGCTACTGTCAAAACAAGAGACAGATTCAGTATTTTATGACTCAACATTTGTACCAGCTAAAGGTCATATGATACTATGACTATAATGACGACGACTCTGCAGTAGTCTTGGTGTTGGAAGTAACAGATTTGAGTTAGTCCAAGGCACATAGTTCTAGTTCTACATTAATAAACAATGCTATGACATACCATATAATATTTGTTTCATGGGATTCCATGTATGAACATTCTTATTTTAAATATTAAGTGATGTTTCATGTTTCATTATAAAAATTTGTACTTATTTTTTATTGTTTTCCATGAGCTATAAATTGATACCTAATTTTGTTATTTTATAGACATATAGAATTATATTAAAACTGATCTAAGCACTCAGGAATTCATGAAAATTGTTTTTCCCTTTCAAATGGGGTGTTTTCCATAAACAAGTCTGAACAATATTGACTTACGGATTAATATGTTTATTAGGAATGTAAAGATATTATAACCTCCCCAATTTACCTGAAAAATGTTTTCTCATTGTCATTTGAGTTAAGCTCTCTGTTCAACGGTACTCTCCTTTTAAAATATTTCTTTGCTGGGTAGCTAAATTGCACAGTTCATGCAACACCTTCAATTTTGTGGAAGTAGCAGGAAGAAAACGTATTTCAGTGTGGGTTTGGGTTGCCCAGGCTTCCTTTGCACGAATTTAATGCTGCATTTCATAATATGCACAGAAGGCTCTGGCACAGATGACAGAATGGTTAATGCCATCCGGAGACTTTGTATTTCTTTAAGTCAGTTGGATAAGGTCTTTGGGAGCTTTTTGTTTCTCATGTGAAGTAAGATGTTTTGGTTTGCTCGTTATTGGCATAATAAATTCGGTAGTTAAGGCAGTGTCGGCAGGTAGTCTCCTTTGTTGTCTGTCCTAGTTTTTTTTTAATTTTAGCACATGGATAATATCATCATCCTTTATATTCTGAACCCTCAAGGCTACTTAAAGCATAGGGGCTTCCTATCGCTGTAGCTGTAATTCTCTAGGTATTGCTGGTTCAAATGTTTCTGAGGCTTGCTTGATGCCACCTGAATTGTGACTTCTATTTAGTCATTTTGTTAAGGGGAAGCATATATGTCTTGCCCTATCCTTTAAACTGTATAGTGCAAATTTCTTCCCGTTTTTAATTTGGGACACATGGAATAGCCAGACTCTGAGATAACCAAATATTCTTTGCCTCTTGGTGTTCATATGCTTATGTCATTCTCTCTCACAGTTAATTGCGCTCTTCCTCAGTTTAGGATGTTATAACAAAATACCATAGACGAAGCTTAGACAACAAACATTCATTTTCTCACAGTTTTGGACACTATATTATGCAAGATCAAAGGGTTGGTAGAGCTTTCCTTAGAGCTCCTGTCCTAGCAGATGGCCAGCTTCTTGCTGTATTCTCTCATGTCAGAGAAGAGGGTTCTGGTCTTTTCCTTTTCTTAGATGGGCACCAATCTCATCATTAGGACTTCATCTTCATGACCTCATTTAAACCTAATTACCTTCCTCAAGATCCCACCTTCAAATGCCATCACATTGGAAGTGAGGCCTCAACATATGAATTTTTGAGAGATGTAAACATTCAATCCATAGCAATAACCAGTAAGATATTGCAGAAATTGCAGGTGTGACGGCTGAAGGTGGGACATAAAAGAGGCAGCAGCTTCCTTCCTGTATGCTGAGGCATTTTCCTTTGGGACAAGCAAGCTGCCATCTTATGGGATTCCCCTGCAATCTCATGGACAGGCCCACGTGGTGACAGACAGACAACCTGTCAACAGCCCTGTATGTGAGTCCTTTTTGGAAGCAGATCCTCTAACCCTAGTCAAGGTTTCCCATTGCTGTGGTTCCAACCCGCATCTTAATGCAGCATCATCAAAGGACCTGAGCCGTAACCACCTGCCTATCACATTTCTAAATCCCACCCACAGGACCAGTTGAAAATAAGTATTGTCTTAAGATGCTAAATTCCAGGGTTTCTTGTGTTGCCATAATAGGTAACTAGTACACACGCACTGCTTAGATATATGCTGTTGTGATTTGCTGGAGTTTGAGAAAGACAAAGCTTCCTCTGACACCAGTAAATCGGTCTTACGTAAATATCCAGGCCTTGGTTTTGTTAGAAGTTGGCCTGGTAGCCGCAGCTAGTCTGTAGTGTTCTCCTTTTGAACATAAATAATCTCATAGAGCAGGAAAATCAAAAAAGACACTCTGTGTCAGTGATGAAATTAATCAAAAAAAAAATAAGGCCACTCTAAAATCTTGTCTTAGCAAACAAAGTCTTTCCTTGTCAAACAAAAAGCAAGGTCACCTTGTAAAGTGCAAAAGAACCAAACTTTCCCATTTCCTGGATAGAGTGAGTTACTGCTGCTTCTTTACTAATTGAAGACATAGCTTTTACAAATTCCTCCTGTCATGTAGAAGATATATAGGAAGTTATCAAATCACGGAAGTTCCCCTGCTGTCTGACAGTATCTGATTCAGAGTAAAGACCACGTACTCACATGACCTGTCATCGTCACTTATCATCAGGCCAAATCCCGTAGCGGGCTTTGTAATACCCTCAACCTGAGACGATCCATGGTTCCCCGTAGTTCATGGTCCCCCTCACTGAAGCAAGTAATAAACCCAACTTTGTGTCATTACAGGTGTGCATCTAGTGATCTTTTTCTTGGAGATCATTGTCAAGTTCTTAAAAACAGCCACATATTCAGTACTAATCTTCTTTTGCCTTTAGTCTTTACGTTGATGGATAACATGACTTATTAAGCCCAGGAGTGAATATGCCATGAGTAAATCATTAGTGATACTTGTTTGAAAAGCAGGTATAGGGTTTGCATTTTGTTTTTTAAAATACATTTTTTTGAGAGGGGAAAATAAAACATCTTGGTATAAAAAATACACCAAAATTTTTAGTAAGAACTGTCAAATATTCAAGTGAGAGATGGTATGAAGCCTACTCTCCTTCTATCAGACAAATACTTTATCATTGCTAACTCTTTTCAAAATTATTTTCTTATAAAGAAACCCTTAAAAAATGTTGTCCTTTTAGCCTTTTAGAAATTGTTCGCCATTGACTAGTTTATCCTCTATGCTACTATTTAGTATTCAATATTAATATTCTTTTCTTGCTAAAATTACTTTGCTAATCATTATTTTTTATTATTTTTTATTTTTTCTGTGTGTTATGCTAACTTAATCATCAAAAATCTTAGGAGGTATTATTATCTCTGTTTTACAGTTGATTTACCTGAGGCGTAGAAGATTTGAGCACATTGTCCAAGCACATGTAGGTCTAATCGTCAGAATTCAAACCCAGGCAAGCTGATGTCAGTGTACACGTTAATCACTGGACCTTACAGGGCTTCTTGGCTCTTAGGTCTTCTAAAAATTAATCACAGCTACTTTGCCTTGTAATTCATTTTAATTGCTTGCTTATCTATTCTTTCTTTAGTTTAGATTACTCTAAGCTACTTTTTTTAAAAGGTCACATGTTATATGTTTTTATTTATCTGCAATTATTCATGACTTAACCAGACATTCAATGACTAGTTAGGTGATGAGTAAATTTTGCAATCTTCTATCATTAAAAAATAGTTCATCATGTACTTCTGACATTTTAAGTGCATCGGTACAACAAAACAAATGTTGTGAAAGTTGAGATTGTCTTATGCAGGTAATACTTTAAGAAAAATAATATGCAAAATTCTTAACTATTTTTATTATAACCTGTTCAATCATCACATATTTAGTCTATAAATAGAAGAATATATCTACCCCTCTAAAAATGTGTTTTGGGCATATTTTTTTGTTTTATTATCACCCTTTCCATGAAAAGTCTGCCTGAAAATGTTTACCTTGAGTAGCCTAATACTCTAGTAACTTCAAACTGTTAAACTTTTAAGTATTTTTGGAGTTTCTTATGCTGTATAAGTGGGTGAAATGATGACACTGAAAATAACAGATGACCTCAGAAAAGTGTTGATGGCATCATATAGAAACATTTCAGTTCTTTGACTATTTCAGAGATGGCCTCAAAATTTCATAGTCCCTTCAACACAGATGTTTTGCATTTAAGTACAATGTAACTTGAATGCTAGACAGGTGGAAAGTCCAGCCCTTATTGCCATAAGTTTACTAAAGAGCACCACAGAATACAGTAGCAAATCATTATTTGGGGGGAAAGAAAACAAAATTAGAAACTCCCTTTCACTCATTCTTATCTTTCTTACCTAAGAATTTGGCTAACTAAAGGATTTAGCATTTGTAAGAATGGAAATGGATTTTCTTTTGTAGTTTTTCTCCCCCAAAACCTCCTGTTTTTATTTTATTTTATTTTATTTTATTATTTTTTTTTAATTTTATTTTGCTTTGTAGGGCTGCACTTGCAGCATATGGAAGTTCCCAGACTAGAGGTTGAATCCAAGCTACAGCTGGCAGCTACAGCTGCCAGCCAGAGTAACGCCAGATCCGAGCCGTGTCTGTGACATGCACCACAGCTCATGGCAATGCCAGAGCCTTAACCTACTAAGCGAGGCCAGGGATGGAACCCATGTCCTCATGGATACTAGTTGGATTAGTTACTGCTGTGCCACAACAGGAAGCCCTCATTTGTTTGTTTTCTCCAGAAGTAAAAATGGCAACTGCTGTTTATACTCCACCAACCAGCTTGTGGCCTTGGGCCAATTCTTTTACCTCTGATTCCTCGTTTGTAAAATTGTGATGTAGTAACTCTTTACTTAAATAATTGCGTGCATTAAACATAGTAATTCACATGAAACATAAGCATTTGGCAGATACTTAATGTAGATTCATGTAATTTGTCCTCTTTCCCTTCTTATCATGATGGCCTTAAGAAGGCACCTCACAGACCTCCAACAACAGGGAGGATGCTGGGCCAAGGGCCCCAGCTGCTGTGTTCTGAAGTCCACAGACATGTTACCCATCCCTGGGAGCACGTGTCCCTAGACTGCTTCCAGAGTGTAGGCAGGCCTCTAAGGTAAGGAGTTCCTTGAGAGCTGACCTTGGGCTGAAGGCTCCTGAGTCCTTAGCAAACTTCCTCAGGCTGCATGGCAGGCTAGCACACTTCTACCGGCTTCTCCTCCCTCTTCCTCGCTCCCAGTTAGGCTTGCACTGTGGTCTGGCTTCTCGCTGAGATTCACCGTATGCTTTCACACAGTTACCCTATTAAATCTCTGCAGCTCTTTTCTCAGCCTTGTGCCTAATTCTCAGAGAACCCAGACTTTACACAAACAGTTATCTTTTGAAGACATAGTTCTCTGCCACCAACTTTCCTTGTGCTGTCAACTTTCCTTGTACTCCCACTTTCATTTTGCTGCCTCATGTCCCTTACCTGCAGTATCTTGCAAATAAAGCCCTAGAATCAATGAATAGGATGGACCAAGGGCGAATGAATCAATGCCATTTAAGGCATATGTTTCAAGAGCTAAATCGGACCGCCCAGCATTGCCCTTAGGGGTGCATCCTGAAAATATCAAACTCATAATAAATAAATAACTTAGCCTGGTTTAATCGTGACTAGAAATGCCTAAAATTCCTTTTGATCATTTTTGCAGAGAAAAGGAATGAAACACGTGCAAATCCACTGGGTGTCAATCACTTAAGAAGCTGTAAGTCCATTTCACCAAAATGCAATTCAGATGATAGCAATTACCACAAGTTTCCTTGTACTGTCTTTACACATGTCTAACTGGGTAAGAACATTTTCCTGAGTCTTTATAACAAGACTTTGCATTTTTGTGCTTTAAATATAGAAACTGAATCTCTAGGGGAGACGGGACGTGTCATTCATGAATCTCGTAGCTCTCAGAGACAAGCATTTTTGGTTAACTTTTCACCTTTTTTTTTTTTTGGCCTTTTGTCATTTTTTTATGGCCGTACCCACAGCATGTGGAGGTTCCCAGGCAAGGGGTCCAATCGGAGCTATAGCCACTGGCCTGCGCCGCAGCCACAGCAACGCAGGATCCGAGCCGCGTCTGCAACCTACACCACAGCTCACGGCAACGCCAGATCGTTAACCCATTGAGCAAGGGCAGGGATCGAACCCGCAACCTCATGGTTCCTAGTCGGATTCGTTAACCACTGCGCCACGACGGGAACTCCCAACTTTTCACCTTTTGCTCCTTGGTACTCCACCGTTAAGGCACCTCAGGAGTGCATCACTTTCATTCTACAGTTTTATAGTTTCACTTTATCAATGTATACCCCAATTCAACCCTTAGTTCAATTTCAGCTCAGCTCAGGCAGCCTTTACATGTAAATAAATAAATAAGAAAACAAATAATCCTTAATTGGTGTTATGAAAACAGAAAAAGAGTCAAGAGACTGTAAGAATATAAATATAGACTGGCTTAAAAAAAAAAAAAAAGACTGTACTGACGGAGAGAGCTTTTCTCAAGACTGAAGGTCCCTGGCCCACTTCTTAGTGGGACGCAGTAAGTCCACTGGTGCCTGAAAGATCTCCCATAGCCTTGCACCTGTCTTTTAAGGTTTCTTCTGCCTGAGCTCTGTCCTATCTATTTGCCGTTTTCTTCCTTGATGTTTTTTGTAAGAAAGATCCAAAGAGCGAGATTACCTGAATGCAGCCCAGCTGGACACGCCCTGAAAAGCCAAAGCCCTGCTTCTTTTCCAGTTAATTGATATGCAGTGAATGTTCTCACCAGTCCAGGTGAGACCCTGATGCTGCACCAAGTGGTGTAACTTGAACTCCGTTTTAAGTCAAAAATTTAATCTCTAGGATAATATATCAAAGCATTCATCTAGTGGCTATCAAGAAATAAACACTAGATTGTGGATCCCTGGAGAAAGCAAAGCATTACAGCCCTCACAGTGTCTTCAGTGTATCTGAAGCTCAATGTAATTTTGAGAATGAACTGATTAATCTCTTTGTAACTTTCCAAGCACCAGATGCCCAAAAGGCTCAGGAGTGCACTGTGTTTGCTCAGAACTGCTGGCTCAGGGGTTAATTGGCAAAGTTACTCAGTACTAGCCTTAGCTCAATATCTAAACATGTTATGCAGGGACCTTTTCATGTCTGCATCTCTGCACGCCCTGATAGGAAAGGACCACGGAGTGAGGTAAACCGCTAAATCAGATTAGAAATCCAAAAGACATACAGTGGTCTCCTCTCTCAGCTTGAAACCAGCTTATTAATGGTGACTTCAGCTCAAATGTCGATACTAAAAAGTAGTATGAAGTGAGACAAATATTGCAAGAGATAAATCATCTAAGAAAAACACACACAAAAGGCAATTCAGAAATGAGTAAACTTATCAGATGTATTCTATTAGAGTGGTATTCAAAACATAAAAATAAAATGAGATGCCAGTTTCCTCCTAACCAAATGACACTTTTTTAAGACAGAGGCTATCCATGGTAGTCCAAAGATTTGGAAACCCTATTCCATAGCCAGTGGGATTATAAACAGGTGTACATTTCACTGGAGGGAGTTTGCTAACCTAAAAGCCCCACCCCTGAGCTCTTTCTT
The DNA here is from genome assembly GCA_004024745.2 of Catagonus wagneri. NCBI lineage: Eukaryota > Metazoa > Chordata > Mammalia > Artiodactyla > Tayassuidae > Catagonus > Catagonus wagneri. The sequence goes on along the minus strand of PVHT020000886.1, from coordinate 28,690,121 downwards.
CTGCTCTCCAGAGGCCCTGAGATGAGGCCAGTGGAGGCGGCAGCAAGATACTATTCTTGTCCTCAGATACCTAATAAACTCTCCCATCATACACAGAAAGAACTAAAAAGTCTCTTCTCCATAAATCACATTGATATGAGAAACCGAAAATCTTACAGGAAAAAATTAAGTTCGATAATACGGAGAAGGGATTTAAGAGACAGATTTTTTAAATGGGAGAAACATACAGCCCAAATAGTTTGATAAGAGTCAAATCTTATTGTAGAGAAATTGCTCAGATATGTCTCCTAAAAACTAAAAAGATGTCATGAAAAGACCAACCCAGTTCTTTCTTGTAATCGCCAAAGCCAATGGCAGACTGCAGAGAGCAGAAAACAAATAGATAACTCCCTTTGTGCTTCCAAATTGCTAAATAAAAAAGAAAAGAAAAACTATAAAGGCTCAAAAGCCATGAATTATTCATATACCCTTTGACCAATAGTCAAAAAATTAACCTTAAGAAAGTAATCATGTCTGTTCAATGAGTAACCCATAACTACCACGTAAGTTTTTAATACTAGGAAATTAAAAACACCCAAAACTTCCAAATATAAAAGTTGGTTAAATTTATTCATTCGTAATACAATTATTTAAGTGCCTTTTCTGTTGCAGAGCCTTTGGTAGGCACATCAGGGGATAAGACAGACAAAAATTCCTTCATTTGTGTTAAATATTGTTGGGGGGTGGTCCATAAGGAACTGATTATGTAGTCATTAAATTGTATTTTAAAAGAACATTTTAATGAAATGGAATTCTCAATTTAAGAAATAATAATGTGCATATATGTATGATATAAACACAAAAATTATACCCTTATATTTATGGTAGAGTCACAGGTGATATTTTAAAATGGACTATTTTATATCTTGTTCAGAGCAAGTTTTATTACATTAAATAAGACTTTGCTTTCTCCCTATATATTGAATTTCTCATAATGAATGAATTATCTATTTTTTATTTTCAGCAATGTATGAGAGAAAACATACACTGCATTGGAATAAAAGGAACATGCAAACATATACAATTATTACATCACATTTAGTTGTATAGATTCAAATGTGATATTTCTTCTTTTTGCTTTGAGTTACACAGAAAATGTGGATCGATCCAAAAGGGAACAGTAAAATATCTTAAATGAATATCCATGGAACTCCTGTGTTTAAAATTTATAAAATGTTCCAGTGAGAGAAATTGATATAACTGAAATAGGAATCAGCATGGTTAAGTGACTGCTTGCATATAGTTTATCAGTCACATGCCTTTGAATCCTAATTCTCCAATTTCTTACCTGTGAAATACCACACAGTCTTAACCTCTCAGAGCTTACCTGATCCAGTAAGTGCAGGGATCATTAAGACAGACCCCTGGAGTATGATAAAATATTTAATTTTTTTACAGTATACTTGGCATATAATAGGTGCTCAATAAGTGATAGCTATCATTATTTTTAAATTAGAGAGACAACATTACAAAAAGAATGAATTGATTTTTATTAGAACAAGAATAAAAAGTGACCTAAAGTATTACATAAGTTGAGCAGAAATTGCAATAATGTATAAGAATTGGATTTTCAATAGCTTAATATACCAGTCAATTACTCTCAGACTTTTATGTACAGTGTAGAAGAATATTTATGGGGAAATATTGATGTATATTTGCTTTCCACCTATTTAGCATTAAAATTAAGTTGGGCAGGGAAAATGATATACTTTTTTCTCGACTATTTTAAAGGTTTTGTGTTCTAATAGCATAAGAGAAAAAAAACCTTTAAACACATATGTATGGATAATTTGCAATTCTTAAATTAAAAGGTGTTAAATCAGTACAAAAATTGTACCCTCGTGGCCTTCATGAGTTTTTCACATTACCTCCTATTATTAGAATTTGTACACTTCATTTAAATAGTTTTATTCCAGTGAATTTTATACTTACGGGTTCATGAAAGACAAATTGCTTTTGAGGGCTCACAATTTATTTGAAAGCATGCCTGAAGAGCAAACCTCCAACTCCTTGTGTATCTCTGCCTTATACAGTACGTTTCTCTTGCTGTGATGATAAAAACAAGTAGGATAATTTATTTCCTAATCAGTATAAGTTTCCCGGGAGGCAAAGCAGCAGCAATAGAAATAGAATTTTTAGAGAAATCTTTTATGATCACGCCAGCCTGCCCCCCATTCCCTATCTAGAAGGATCCATTGGATCTTCAGTAATAAGCTTAATACAAAGATGTATTAACTGGAATTCTTACATTGCCCTTAGTGCTACAGTGTCTTCCTGCGACCTCTTAGCCTCTCTGCTCTGATCCTCTCACAGTGAATGACTGTCAGTGTTTGAGAACAGAGAGCATCTCGGTTTTCCAGACAAGGCTGACTTGGGTTTATGCAGCCACTTGAATCCTGGAAACCAGCTGACAGTCCTAGCCTAGCTGCAGGTGTGTGTGACTTCATGGGTAGGAGGAAAAATGACGCTGGAGTCGTAGCGGAATCTGTCTCCCTGTCGCCTTCCAGTGTTAGTTCCATCTACCCTGCGGAGAGCTCAAAGCAGATCAAATACTCAGACTCACGCCTTCCAAATAAATTTTTGAGCCTGGAAACGGAGGAAGGCAAGAATCAGTCAATATCATATATTTCCTTTTCCAGACCTAGTTTGTGTGTTTATTTTCTGTAAAGATCGGGGAATGTTGAATATTTGAGTGACTGGAGTATTCGAAGTGAAAAACAGGAAATTTTAAGGATTGGAGTTCCTATTGTGGATCAGTAGGTTAAGGACCTAATGTTGTCTCTGTGAGGATGTGGGTCTGATCCCTGGCCTCACTCACTGGGTTAAGGATCTGTGGTGTAGACTGCAGATGTGGCTTGGATCTGGTGGTGTTGTGGCTGAGGCCGGTAGCTGCAGCTCTGATTAGACACCTAGCTGGAAACTTCCATATCATATGCCACAGGTGCAGCAATAAAAAGAAAAAAAAAAGGAAAAAGAAAAAGAAATTTTAAGGATTCTGCTAACTGATGACACAACAACGGAACTGATAAAAGCTTGGGAATTTAGCTTGTGTCTTTTTGCTACTAAATATGTTACAGAAGGTAATAGAGCAATAGGCCCTAAACCTGACCGATTATCAGAGTTACCTGGGGTCTTTTTTTACATTTACGAGATCCACCACTGGCCTTTTGTATCAGGCTCCCCAGCTGTCTCTTTTGACAGTGGTCCATGAGAGAGTCTAATTAGCGGTTAGGAAACCCCTGCTCTCGGACAGATTGTACTGTGCTTCCCATTGGTTGTATGCAGTATGATGTCCAAGCTCTGAGTTCTGATTATTGTTGACAATTCTTCTTTTAACTAATCAATTCTATCCTTCATTAACTTAGTTTTTTAAATTACCTTACTATACTTAAATGTGTTTAATTATGGCCTGAAAAGTTTAGAATTATATATCACACCTAGAAGGGGGGGACTCTTAAAGTCACCTTCCCTGATAATTTATGTATTAAAGAGACCTTACCAATTATTTGTTTTTCATTGGAATCAATTTCAAAGGAAATTTAAAGTTGCATATTGCTTAGATCCCTGTGGACTAACATAGGCTCCTATCCGTAAGCTCCTAGTTCCTCAAAGAATAGCCTGGGGTGGGGCTTCTATGAATGTTTATTGAGTGAACAAAAGCATAAGTCTATTAACTGCCCACAGTTAGTGATCGAAAATTTACTGAATCCTGACTGATGTGCCTAGTACCCTTGGTAGCTTTAATAATGTAGGTCGCAAGAATACATTATCACACTTGCTTTAGGAAGTTAACGGATAAAACTGACAGGTTTTTTTGTTTGCTCGTTTTAATTTTTTTTATTTCCTTCCTTTTTTATTTCATTCTTACCTTCATTCCTCTCCTCCTTCCTTCCTTTCTCTTCTTTTACTTTGTTCATTTTTCTTGTTCACTTTTAATTTATGCATTAGCCCTCATATTATACATTTAAAAAAAAACCCATTCCAGGATTGGAAATATTGAAGTATAAGCCTAGTATGAGATTAAAATTTAATCATATTCCTGAACTTCTGTTTATTACTGGGGTTTTTGCATACCTGGGCATATTTGTCTACAGCTGACCAAATGTTTTCTCTTTCAAGACTCAGGAGACCTAAGAGAAAAGAAAAGAAAAGCTCAAGAAAATTAACACTCACAAATAAGTGAATAAAGGCATTCAATTTGTTTCCATTGCTGGAGTTCAGACATATCTTAGAAACCAGAAAGCCATTGATATAAAAGGATAAATGTCTATTTGCCATTGAGAATAATCTCCTGGGAAATAAATAATTCTAAGAGATGTAATGAGCCTCATTTAGTAACACAGCCTTGATTATTGAAGAGGCATAAAGGTTTTGAATGTGGGGAATGACTGTCATTCAAATCCATTCTTTATCTTGCACCTTGGCCTCATTCTGGAGTAAAGTGAGAGAGGGGACTAAAATTATCCCCCAAAAAAGCAATAAGGAAATAAGAAAGTATGAAAAATTTTAGCATATTGGGGCTGCACATGAAAATAGCTCAAACACTCATTGATTGTCATGATGGTGCTGATAAAAATTGTTTTTATGCAGTTACTTAATTTTATGGAATGTCCAAAATTAGGTAATATAGACTGCTATTTTCCCCGGATTTCATTGTAATGATTTGTAATTGGAATGTTTGCCCCAGATTTGTTTATTCATGTATTCAACAGATATTTTCAGAGTTCGTGCAATTGCCAGGCTCTGGGATAGGCACCGAAGTTACAGCAATATAGAAATTTAAAAAATCCTCAAGAAAATACTAGCAAAACAAATCCAACAATACATTAAAAGGATTGTACATCACGTTTAAGTGGGATTTATCCCAGGGATGCAAGGATTCTTCAATATAGAAGATATAATGAAGAGTTAAATAATCAACAAGATTTCCATTCAGTTCATCAAAAGCTGAGACACCCAAGATATCCTTGTGGGGCCAGAAAATTTCCTTCTCACAAAAATGAAATTACTTATATGTCAGACCTTGAGATCTAATTAATATCCAGCTGTGAAAAGAAGGGAGGCAGAGCATGGTGTATCTTTCCATCTGTTTGTGTCGTCCTTGATTTCTTTCATCAGGGTCTTATAATTTTCAGAGTACAGGTCTTTTGTCTCCTTAGGTAGGTTTATTCCTAAGTATTTTAGTTTCATTGATCTTTTCTGTGGTTTTCTTTGTTTCTATTTCATTTATTTCTGCTCTGACCTTTATGATTTCTTTCCTTCTGCTAACGTTAGGTTTTTGTCTGTTCTTCTCTCTCTAGCTGCTTTAGATGTAAAGTTAGGCAGTTTATTTGAGCTTTTTCTTGTTTCCCGAGGTAGGCTTGTATTGCTATAAGCTTCCCTCTTAGAACTGCTTTTGTTGCATCCCATAGGTTTTGAAGTGTCATATCTTTGTTGTCATTTGCTTCTAGCTGTTCTTAAATTTCCTCTTTGATTTCTTCAGTGATCCATTGGTTGTTTAGTAACATGTTTGGTCTCCACGTGTTTGTGTTTTTTGCAGTTTTTTTCTTGTTGTTGATTTCCAGTCATATGCCATTGTGTCAGAAAAGATGCTTGATATGATTTCAATTTTCTGAAAGTTACTGAGGCTTGATTTGTGGCCCAGAATGTGATCAATCCTAGAGAATGTTCCATGTGTACTTGAGAAGAATGTGTATTCTGCCGCTTTTGAATGGAATGTCCTATAAATATCAAGTCCATCTGATCTAATGCTTCATTCAGGGCCTGTATTTTGTTGCTGATTTTCTGTCTGGATGATCTGTCCATTGCTATAAGTGGGGTATTAATGTCCCCTGCTATTATTGTGTTATTGTCAATTTCTCCTTTTAAGGTTGTTCGCAGTTGCTTTATATATTAAGGAGATCCTATGTTGGGTGCATATATATTTACAATTGTTGTATCTTCTTCTTGGATTGATCTTTTGATCATTATGTGATATCTTTCCTTTTCTCTTATAATATTCTTTATTTTAAGGTATATTTTGTCCGATATGAGTATTGCTACTCCAGCTTTCTTTTGATTTACTTTTGCATGGAATGTTTTCTTCCATCCTCTCACTTTCAATTTGTATGTGTTCCTAGAAGTGAAGTGGGTCTCTTAAAGATAGCATATATATGGATCTTGTTTTTGCATCCATTGTATGTCTTTTGGTTGGGTCATTTACTCCATTCACATCTCAGGTAATTAGTGATGTGTATGTTTTTATTGCCATTTTATTAACTGTTTTGGATTTGGTTTTGTTGCTCTTTTTTCTTACCTTCTTCTCTTGTTCTGTCCTCTTGGAGATCCTCCAAGAACTGCAGTCAGGGTCAACCCAGATTCCTATGGAGCCTTTGCTTTGCCCTGGGACCCAGTGAACATGAAAGCCTGTGTGCGCCTTTCAAGAATAGGGTCTCCCTTTCTCTCAGTACCACAGAGCTCCTGTGGACAAGCCTCACTGGCTTCTAGTGCAAGACCCCCTGGGGCTCTTTCTCCCAATGCCAGAAATCCAGGTGTGGGAACTTGATGTGGGGCCCAGAACTCTCACTCCTGTAGGTGAGTCTCCATGATACAGTTACTTTCCTGTCTGTGGGCTTCCCACCCAGGAGGTATGGGGTTGCTTTTATCGTGTAATCACCCCTCCTACCTCTTGATGTGGCCTCCTCCTTGTCTTCTGGAGTAGGATATCTTTTTGAAAGTTTCTAGTCCATTTGCTTGAACGTTGCTCAGCATTTGGTTGTAATTTCATTTTTATGAGAGAAGATGAGCTCCAGTCCTTCTATTCCACCATCTTAATCCTGACTGTATTAATCACGATTTCTGTGCCACAGAGTGGGTTTCATGGAGTTCATGGAGTTGGGGGTGGGGGCTGCATGGGGATTTCCCAAGGGGCCAGTCTGGCGGCTCTTCTGATTTTGGAGCATCAGCAGGCTCCCAAACTCCTCACACCAGGGTGACAGCAGGGCCATGCACACAGACCATTGGCCCAGTCACTTTGCTGTGAGGGAGCACAAGTGGGTATGAATCAGAAACGGCTCACATTTCAAACTCATAGTCATTTTGTAACAACAAAACGTTGAGCTTAAATGAATTTATATTCTGGAAATGGCTCTTTATTGGGAAAATTGGAGATAAACAAGGTTACCAACTAAGTACAGGTATTTTTGAATTTAGTTTCTACTTGACAGTTTTTGTCCTATATATTGGAAGTTTTTCACATATTGTTTGAAGTCTTCAAAATAGTTTCATTGTACAGAAGGGCAAACTAAAGGCAAGAAAGTCCCAATAATATGCTCAAATCCATATAGAACAAAATTTCAGCCATTCTGATTTCATACTACATAATTTCTTTGTGATGTCATCCTGGCTTAAATGGAATCATAGCTGTTTTACAGGGGGTTGGGGAGAAGTTATCAGAAAAAACCTCTTTCATTTGTATAACTACTTATAGTTTAAATAAATATCATTAAATCATTTTCTTGTTTAAAATAATTTTAATAAGTGTGTTGATTGAAAATGAAGAGTTTTTCTGCTCTTCCAGAACATGAAATTTCTGAAAACCAGTAAGATTCAAAGCATATATATTAGGTCTTATCCACAGGCCTGGATCCTGAAACTCCATGGGCAAACCAGTTATAGGAAAATGAAATCTTCTGAAAGACAGAGCTTGCAGGAAGGGCCATGAAGCAGTGGCTCACCACTTGACAGATACTAGTTTTCTATTACGAAAGGCAGTGAGAGTTAGCTTTTGTAAATATGCTGCTTGTTTTTTAATAGATTGGAAATAGTTCACAGGTGATGGGAAAAAAACTCAACATAAGTTATAAAGATTAAATATAGCATTGTTAATTTTTGGTAACAAAACACAAAGAAAACTGTGACAACAACCACCAAAACAGGTATTTTAAATTGTACTTTTAGTTGGAAATAGGCCTTCAACAGTTAAGTCTTAGACCGTGATAGTTACATTTTGCATTTCTACAAGAAGTTCTCTTAGGCATTCACTTTGGCAGTGTGCATACATTCTGATATACTCATGACAGAGACACAGATTCTGTGTCACAAGCCACAGAGGAAGTTGGTAGTCCTGAATACTGTGATCAACATGCAAGATTTAACTCATCCTAAACTCTGATCAGATTCATTTATCCCATATGCTTTCTGAAGGAATCATTTCTAGCCCATCTGGGTAAATTCTACCAGATCGTCCCCTTAAAACACTATTCTTAAGTGTTTTGAATTTTTACTTTATTACAGGCTTTTCTATTTTTAGTCATTACATATGTTTTCAACAGTTCATTTTTCTGCTCCATTGTATTCCATCTATATTTCATTATCATTCCCATCTGTCTATCGTATCTTCAAGTCACATCTACTATTTTCTATAATGGTTTCCTTCTGCCCTTTATTGAAGTATCATTGAGTGGCTTTATTGATGTGTCAGTAAATGGCTTTGCTATATAAAAATTTTGTCATTTATTATAACAAACTCTGATTGCACATACTTATTTTTCTAGATGTCAGCCTTCTATCAATGTTCCAAAATATGTCTTATTTTACATCTTTTCAGACAATAATTTTAAATGTAATAATATGTCTAGCTTCCTACAAAATGCCATTTAAACAGTCAGCATATTTTGAGAGTTTTTCCCCAAAATTATTATAGTTCAAATAAATTTCTGAAGCAATTCTAGAGTGGAAAGTACATGTTAGAAAATAACCTAGTTTAAGAAAGGATTTTCAAGGGAATACATTTCTTTATGAAAAAGTTTTATATTTAGTCAAATATGCTATCATTTATAGTACTTGGGAAAATTACTATATCAATAATGAGTTAAAATATTGCTATACATTAATTATAGAGAGAACATTTTATTCCTTGTCTGTCACAATCTAAAGTGTTTGGATGAATTCAATATTTTCTAATGTTACAACTGATTATACATCTCTGTGGAGTTAGTACAAAAGTGGTGTGTAAAAGTATTAAACTCTGTCATTCCCCTCTTCCATTCTCTCTTATTACTATCCCTTTCAATGTTAAACGGTATCTATCCATTAGTTATTCATAAAATATACTAAGTAAGCTACATAAACTAAAATAGATCCCTTGGGTTGCATCCTGTCACTCTTTCAGAATTTATGATATTAATATCGATGACCTTCATAAGGGCAATTCAAATCTATAGTCCTTTCAAATACATGTTTCTCCCCGCTCAATTTCTGACAAAACTAATACTCATACAAGGAGTCTGGGAATAAGAGGGAGCCTGGTACCTCACTTGGTACCAGAGAGGCTTGGATTGGAGCAATCTCCCATGAGCCATGTGACCTGGATCATGTCGTATGATGTTGACGAACATCTGTTTTGTCATCTACAACTAGCGTCACGTATAATCTAATATCTTGCCTCACAGGGTGCTTGTGAAATTAAAGGTGATGGTGTTTGCCATATGCTTCACATAGAACCTAGCACGGGATCAGCTCTCATTAAATCATTCTTGTTCCTGTTGTTCTTACGAGCAGAGAAAAGGAAGGCCATCCGGGGTGGTCCGGGGGAGCGGGAGCAGTGAAGTGCTTTGCTTCCAAAGCCCCCTTGCCAGCCCCCTTGCCAGCTGGGAAATCATGCAAAGAATAGAAGAGAATCCCGAACGTTTCTCCAGTCAGTGGCATGTGTTAAAAGGACAGAAGATGAATTCTAGGCCTTCTCCCCTCTACTTAAGCACACACAGACTGCACTGGTTTAATAATAGAGACATGAGATAATAATGTCGGATATTTCTGATGCTTCTGTGTTCAACTAATTATGAAATTTTAAGTTATCTCTAAAAAGTTATAAGCAATAACTAAAAATGGAATAATGTTAGAAATGACATTTACTATATTCAAATGTAGGACTCCTGTCACAATCAAATCAAGCTTAGATCAAAATGCAAATTTTTGAGAATAAATTGGGGACAATAGCCCAGTTAGGTGCGGATGAGTGTTGTTGAGTGTAAAGCTATTTCTTATCCTCTCAGGAAGATAAGTATTGAATGCACATTTCTCAGATATCTATCAGTGCACTGTACTATTCAAATAAAACTAAGACACGGGGACACAGCTCTCTGTTTTTATAGTCCAGTTGTCTGAATTGTTCCAAATTGATTTAGTACATTTGGAAAAACTGAAGTCTTTATGATTTAAGGTATTTTGGATTATTTATACAATCCACTTTTATTCATGAAAAAAATTATCTAGATTTAAAAGGTTTAAGGGAAAAGAGAAGAGAAAAAAATTCATCTGATTTTTGTTGCTCTTTTTTACTGTGGATAACAATTTGGATAAAGATTAAACTTTAGTTTTAAAAAATTATTGTTACAAAAGCATTAAAGTTTTGAAAATTTAGAAAACAGACTGAAAGAAAATTATGAATTAGATGTCAGTTATACCTCAATAAAGCCAAAATTTTTAAATTATGATTTAGATAATACTTAAAAGATAATCATAACATGTGGAAAAACATTTTTGTCTGCCTAATATTTCAAGCCAGAAAAGTTGAAAGACATATTTAGTTCTTCTGTTCCTCTTTCTATATATGATAAATCACCAAGTATTAGTTTCTACTTCAAAATATCTTCTCAATCTACTGTTTTCCACCAAGTTGACTCTCAAGTGTGCAGGGCCCAGATAAGTACTCATTGTGTATACTGATTGATTTAAAAATTGATTCATCAGCTAATGACAAGAATAGTGATTTATCAAAGACAATTTAGAATTAGTAGCAAAGATGTATTTATGCATTTAGTAATTCTCATCAGCTCATTGGAAAACTATTTATGGTGAGGTGGTATTTTCCTGTTTAGGTCCAGGAACCAGCTCTTTATGTTCATTCTCTTTTGACAAATACATCATTCCTGGCTAATGCTTTATCTCTCACTGTAAAGAATAGCTAGCAATTCTACAATGGCTCTTTAGAATACGTTATTGAAACAATATGGACCTTCTTGTCTTTGCAGTTTACACATACCAGCTGCAGTTCACCCTTTAATAGCATAGGTTTGAACTGTGCAGATTCACTTACGTGTAGATTTTTTTTCCCAATAAATATACATTTGGCCCTCTGTATTCAGCAGTTTCACACCTGTGGATATGGAGCACTGGCTATTCATTTTACTACCCCATTTTATAGAAGGGCCTTGAGCATCTGCAGGATTTAGTAGGCACAGGGGCTTCTGAACCCAATCCCCCACAGATGCTGTGGGGCTACTGCATTTATTTCTGTCTACATCATTATTCATGATGCTGCATCATCCACTGAATCTTGCCCCTTCCCAATCCTGGCTTCCAGTGATTTCCTCACAGGTTTTTACTCCATTTATGATGACCATGAATGACAGCCTCACCTAGAGTATGCAGGAACACGAGCCGTTATTCATTTTCTGGATATGTTAACTTACCATTTAAATGTTTAAGATAAATATAAAACAACTTATCTTTCAAGCATATGTTCTCTTCAGTGCATCAGGCTGTAATCATTGCATTCGAAGAATGTAATGCATTTCAATATTAATTGCGCCCCCCTTCACACACAGCGGCCAAGAGGTCTGTCTGCAGGCAGAATGAGAATAGCAGTTCCATTTGCGCAGGGCCATCTATCCCTAATCTGACGTGGCTTAAGACCGACAGTGTCACCACATTGACTACAAGAGCCCGTGAGCACCGCAGAGCAAGACTGTCACAGGCGCTCAGACAGCGGAGTGGAAACCGCAGACAGGCGCTGACTGGCACGGCGCGCGGGGCCTGCAGGGCCTGTAGGGTAGCTGTCCAGGTGCCGTGGGCAGTTGAGAGCCACCACAGAGAATTCTTGTTTCTCAACTGAAATGCTGCAGAACAGTGGCTCCCAACAAGGCTGATTTTGTTGATCAAGTGATATTTGTAATGTTTGAGTACATAATTTCATAATTTAAGGCTGTCACACCTGAGGAAAAGGAGCAAGGTCAACGCTGATGCCTAAATGGAAGAGGCCATGATAATGTTTATATCTCGCAATGCACAGGCACCCCCAGCACCCCACAAACAAGGAAGTATTTAGCTTGAAATGTCAACAGTGCAAGGTTAAAAGACTCTGCTGTTGACCCAAGGCTGCACTGAGGTAGAAACCAGGTGGGCAAAGACTGAGGGAATGGTTCACAGTCACTCACAGACCTAAAGGCCAGCAGTGGGCTGAGTGTCTTAGACTCCCGAAGCTTTTCTGTGTCTGCTGTCATCCCAAATCATTGTGTCTTCATCATTCTGGGGTTCAAACTCGTATGATCCTGAAGGAATTATCGGTCAGTGGTAGCAGTCCACTCACAAGACTGACCTCCTAAACCGGGACTAGCCACTGGGCCCTCGGACACGCTCACAGTACACGTTCTAGAGCCTCTTAAAAGACCTGGTCCACAGCGTTCACGTGGAGAATCAATAACTGTAGTGAGTCCTGAGGGGCTGTGCGTCCCCGGGCTCAGAGTGGGTCACGACCTGAGCTCAGGTGCTCTTCTTGAACGGAACGCCGCCTGGCCGGTCCAGGCACCAGAGGAAGACTTGGAAAGAATGTTTTAGAGAAAGTACTCCAGGTTCAGGCCCCAGAAGTGTGTCCTCTGGGACCCTGCCTCCTTCTCACTTCCTGAAACATCACCTCTTGATATCTACAGTGCCTTCCTCCAGTTCTCTCAAAGTCACGTCTGCCGATTTTTGGTCCATTCACTTCTTTTCGGTTAATTCTGCCTAATGTCCTTTAAATTCTTACTTTTCTCAGAATAAAAACTCAGATCCTTAAACTAACCTGTGAGTACCTCAGCTGCTGTCTAACATTGCAGTCTTGTCTCGTTTCTCTCTCTCCCTTCCTGTTTTTGTTCCCATCGTATTGTATTACTTTATATTCTTTAATGAATCATGTTGGTTGGTTGGGTGGTTTTGTTTTGTTTGTTTTCCAACAAGGGATTTTCCTAGAAGCAATAAGACTGTCCACCACCCACTGTGTTTTCTGCTCTAGCAATATCTTCCTATAGGCACTTCCTCCTGGAATTTCTGATTTCCTCTTGGGCTAAGGTAGCCTCAACTGTTACACTTATTTATAGCAGCTCACATTTTATTCACACCCCTTCTCATTACTTGGGCAGTGTCTATCACCCCTTTAAACGGTATTTTCCATGACAGCGCAGAACTGAATCATACCCTATTACTGTGCAATAGCCTCAGAACAGCAGGGGACCCAGCATACGGTGAATAGATAGCTAATGAAGAGCTGTTGACTGAAGAGATGAATAAAAACTATTTTGGGTACATAGTTATCGGGTACACTCTATATTCATATCACTTTTTAACATTAAAAACTTCAAACATTCAGAAATATAGAAGGAAATTATGTTGGACACTGAATTCCCATCACTAACAATTTTTAATCATATTTTATATTTATTTCATCTGTTTTGCTCTAATATTTTAAAATAACTGTGTTATCTACTGTAAAATACTTAGGTAGAAATGTTAAAAATCAATACATTCTCTGACATAAATGAGCCAGAATAACATTAAAAAAAACAATAATTATTTGATATCATCTAATTCCAATGTGTATTCTTATTTTTCCAGATTTTCTTAAAATATCTTTTAAGTTGATTTGTTCAAACCATTTCTGACCAAATTAGCACACTGCATGTGCCTATTATGTCACTTTAACCCCTTGGCCATAAACAGTGCCTCATTTTTTTATGACTCAACTTACTGAAGAGAAATCAATTCTCCTGTAGAATGTTCCACACCTTCTGAATTTGTCTGATTGATTTCTCATATGTTTTTTAAAGTGTTCTTATTACTTTGTATTTAATGTCAACTGAGAGTTACATCTCACAGGCTGGCTAGATTCAAGTTAAATTTTTTTGTCTTTTTTTTTTGTCAAGAATGCTTCACGGGTGATGCTGTATACTTCATACTGCACTAAGCCCAATTAAGGTGCACTTAGTGTCCAATTGTGCCGCCGCTATAAATGCTAAAATATGTCAGTGGGTTAAAGGAATCTTCCAGTTTTCATACCTTTCATAGAAGAGACAGAACGTTAGGATAAAGTATATAACTTAATTAAAATAATTTACTGGACTGAATGAATTTTGCTTACCTCCATCACTTTCCATTACAAGTCTATTTTAAGTATCTGGCTAACTGAGATTACCTCTTACAGAAATCTTTGGGAAATTTAGATAAGGCTCATAAGGGCTGAAGAAGGAATTTTAAAACTAAGATATAAAATATAAATTCAACAAGTAAGTGGCCAAATATCCTGTAATAAAAGATGAGGATGCATATAACTGACAACATATTTCTTGTCAATCACTGACTACAAATTATGCATGTGAGCATACAATTGGGGTTTATTATTATACAACTGGGTTTAGAGGGCTCTACAAACTAAGCCATAAGGGGTTTATTATCTAAATAGTAGTGCTCTTAAAATTGTCCCATGCTGATCAGGCAGTTTTGCCTTTGCTTCTTATTTCTTTTATACCCAATTCAAAAATAAAACTTGGGTTCCAAATTAATTAACCCTCTTACTTACTTGGTTGTTGCAGCTCCATTAGATTAATCAAGTCACCTCATTCCAAAAGCCTTGACAGAACAGAGCTCATTGGAGAGACAGGATCTGAGTAGTCAAATACTTTTGAATAGGCATTAAGTGCGGCAGCCATTCCTTCCACATGAACAACAGATTCTTGGATAGTCCCGTAAGTCCATCTGAATATAGCACATCATGCTTAAGAAGAGCAAATGTTTTCAAGTGCTCTGTCTGCATATACAAGGGGAAATATTGGTACCAGCATTCATTCGCCTTCGTCTTCCGGCTCAAAGCCAGGACTTCCTCCTTCCTCATCTTATTCTGCCTTCTTCACTCTCTGAAACAAGAGCAAGCGAAAAAACAAAAACACACCTTCTTCTAACTAGATCTGTAAGGTGAAATTTAATGCATTTAGTTTTATAACCCTTTGCCACAAATACATTAATCATTACTGGTATTCACATTTTACAGATGAGGAAACCAAAACTCTTTTTTTTGAGTTCCAGGTTTAAAAAAAATAAAAGTTTCCCAAAGTGACTTCAAGGTGATATAGCTACTAATGACAGACTGGGACTAGACTATAATTCTGAAAATAAAAACCATGTTCTTAAATATTTCTTAAAGGAACTAAAGGAAACAAAATGGTCGTCTTTGTTCCCCATGCACTTGAAACAAACCAAAAAAAAAAAAAAAGACGGTGGAGTGGTTTCCAGTCGATTTGTATTGTTACTATGACAGGATCCATGCACAGAAGCATTATTTCATTTCAATAATAGCAAATAAAGTTAACACATAAAAATTTAATCTTGCTCTTCTAGTTATATCCTTTGTCAAATAAATTAACTTAATATTTTATCTTAATAAATGTAACATATTTGGGGAAATTTAATCTGTGAGTCCACTATTTGCATTACATTTGAATTTAGTTTATGTTATGCTAGCCATCAATATTCCACACTGTTTTCCACCCTCAAAATGTCACCATGTAGCCTTATTGCAGAAACTTGGAATGATCTAAAAAACAAAATCCAAATAAAACCCAGAAATAAACCTCTTGAGGAGCAAAAATTATAAAAGCTATGACTTTAGGAGGAGAAAACTAATGTTACCTCAAGAATGAGCACACACAGCCCTTCACACTTCAATTAGAAAACTGGAAGCACTTAGTCAAGGTTTCAGAAGAACGAGCATCAGCTTTATAATTAGTTCTCATCAGTCCGCTGGTGCTATCAGTACTGCCTAGCAGCTCTTGTGTCTGTAGTAGGCGACGCTGATGATGATGTTGTGCGCTGACATCTCATTTATGTAATGCTATGCCCCCCAAAGAGAGCCAGCTGTGTTTCAGGGAAGAGAAGGCCCCTCTTGGAAACAGGGCTCCAAGCTGTGTGAGCTTGAATGAGTGCAGTAAATATCCGGGAGCTCAGAAACCTTATGTTTAAAGTACGGAGAGAAAATCTACCTCGTGATGTCCTTTTGAATCTAATTAGTATCTTATTTGCTGGTACATAACAAGTTTAGTAAATATTTGTTGAACTTGATATATTAATCAGTGAAAAGGATCTAATAGATTTTTACTCATCCTTGTGTCTGAATATAGAGAGAAATGTTAAGAGTAGCTATATTTTGGAGGTCCTAATGGAAAGAATTTGCCCTTTCTTTTATACATTTCTTTTCCATCGATTTCCAATTGCTGCACTTAAACGTATACCTTAATTAATAAACTTGTATCAGGCAAACAACTTCTGCCGTCCCATCACCTGCCACGCCGTACCCTTGAAACCCATCTGTAAGCCGCCACCTGCAGAAATTCCTGACCTGCCGTAGTAAGCGGACTTAATCCTAAAAGTTGTTCCAAAACACTGCTAAATGCCCGGAGTAGTTAGCCTTTTGGATTCCCACGAAGTTTCTATTTCATTCTCCCTTGTTGTGTTTGTTACCTTGTAAAGTTTTCATATTCTCCCTCTCCCTTTTGTGAACTTGGTAATTCTGGTCCACTGAAGACTGAAAACCGCATAAATGGTGTGGTGTTTAATACAAGAACCCACAGAGTGACTACATTACAGGACCTGAAGGACTTAACATGCTTGGGAATTTTTTGTTTAACATTTTTGGTAGACAGAATGGTAGGAAAGTCCCTAAGATTTCTGCTCCCTGTTGCACCTTTTTATAATTTCTTCTCAATTATGGATGGTATCTGTAAACATGATGAGACTGTAGATCCACTGATTAAGTTACATTATGCTCCCAAGACTCCTGTTGATACAAGAGTCCGTCCCTCTCCCTCCCCCGGTACAGGATGTTGGCAGGAGAGACAGACTCACCGTCTGTGGGGAAAGCAAACAGCCCTGAGGTCAATGCCGACAGGAACTAGGTGGCAGAGAAATTCAGTCCTCTTGTGGTTGCTGAGAGTAATCCCTGGCCAAGAGCTGGCATGTAAGGCAAAAGCCCAGTAACAGAGGTTCAAGGACCCGACTGGTCATCATCCTGAATTATCTTGGCAGGTGATGCTGGGCCCCAGATGAGAACATGGCCTGGTCACCGTCTTGATTGAAGTCTTGTGAGAATAAATGGTATCTAAGTCCTAAAACTCGTGCCCAGGAACACTGTGAGAAAAAGTGTATATAGCTGTGTTTACAATGATAACTCTGTGTTAACTTGTTATGGGGCAGTTAAAAAATTGTCATTCAGAGTTAATTTTATTTTTACATGTTGGTTATCTCCTTGATACATTAATTTCCTAAGTGATAACTAAATCATAAGTAAAGTTGAATACACCTGCTCCATGTCCCTTACTTGATAATATGAGAGTAAGCAATAGAGAGAGAAAAGCAAACAGATAACATTGTAATTCTTGAATATAAGTACAAACAATTAGAAAATAAATAATGGTTCATACCTTTCCTATTGGTAAGTACACTATCCTTAAAATAATATTTAATTTATAGAATTTTGCCTATATGATTTCTTTGCTTCTCAAATTTTGATAGCTCGAATGCAGTTTACATGAATAGTTACAAACAGTAAACTTTTTAATTTAGAATAGTTTTAGATTTATAGAGAAGTTGTAAAGATAACACCTCTCAGAGAGTTCCCACATGCTATATACAGTTTCCCCTATTATTAATATTAGTATGATATATTTGTTATAGTTAACCAATATCGATACATTGTTAGTAACTAAAGTTCATATTTCATTCAGATTTTTAAGGCTTTTACCTAATGCCCTTTTTCTGCTCCAAGACCCCATCCAGGGTACTCGTTCCATTTCTCCCTAGGCTCCTCTGGCTGTGGGAATTTATCACACTTTATTTTGTAATAAACTTTTACAGTTTTGCAATTACTAGTCAAGTTATCTTGTAAAATGTTCCTCCATTGGGATTTACTTAGTTGTTTTTTTTTTTTTTTCATGGTTAGCGGTTCATGGCTATGGTTTTAGAGGAAGACTGCACAAGTAGGTAGGTAAAATGGCATTTTCATCACTTCGCACCGAGAGTACATACAGTCAGTATGGGTTGTCACTGTTCGTGTTGACTTTGATCCCCGAGGCAGTGTTTATCAGGTTTCTCCACTGTGAGGTTCTCTTTTAGTCACACTTTGTACACTGTTATCTTTGGCAGGAAGTCACTTTGCAGAGTCCATATTTAAGGAATGATCAGTGGTGCTCCGTTCTTTGCTTGAGGATTTTTTTCAGTCATTTGTTTATGTTGATGAGTCAACATGGACTCAAGGATGTGTTCTTGTGGGAAGTTTCTCGTCTCATTGCAGAAGGAATACTTTAATGAGACATAAATTGAGAAAGTAAAGTGGGGATTTATTTAAGTGAGAAATATGCCTCTAGAAGAGAGGGGGCAGACAGGCGAACAGCTGCCCTGCATCTCTTTGGCACTTGGGTATGAGGGGGCATATAAAAGAAAGGGCCAAATACTCATTAGGAACGAGGGTTTTCAGGGGTTGTATTTCCTGATTTTCATTCCAGCTCCACCTTCCTGAAGGAGGAGGGATTTTTGTCTTTGAAGTGCCATGGCATTAGACCTTAATGAGAACTTCTTAATTACAAGGCTAATTTCATTATAATGAGGGCATAAGCAGCAACAGGTTATATTTGGACTCTGGAAATTTGTGCCTTTCCCCACCTTTATTTGTCTGCCCCCAGGAGACTTATCACCCAAATGTGGGGTTTCCTGTTAGTCTGGAGTTTCCTGCTTTTCTTTGTCTGCCCTCAGACCCCACCCCCACCCCACCTCACCACCACCCCCTCCCTGCTGTTTATAAGATGTTTTGGTTTCCTGTTACCTGGCCTGTAGCTCTCCTTTTCTCTGCTCATGCCTAACTATCTACCTGCTGTAACAGCCATGATTTTATACTTTGGGTTTTAATCCAATACTAACTAGGTCAGTTTTTGTTGCTGGAAATAGTCCAGTTTTGGCCTTTGAAGAATCTTTCAGTTGGCCTCTGTGTCACTTTGACATGTACACCACATTCTCAGTGTTCTTTTTTTTCCCTTTGTACTTCAGTTTGTGAAGTTTCCATTGACATTGATTCTTTCCTCTCGTTCAGCATACTGGACACAGTCTGCTCAGAAGCATTTTTCCTGTCTGTTGCAGTGTTTCTGGTTTCTAACATTTCCCTTGATTCATCATTAAGAGTGCCAGCCTTTCTGCTTACATTATAATATGTTCTCACGTCATCTACTTTTCCCATCATAATTCTTAATATATTAATCGGTTATTTTAAATTTCCTCTCTGATAATTCCAGTACCTCTGTCATATCTGATATGCTTCTGATGCTTATTTTAATCTCTAAAAATCCATGTTTTACTTGCCCTTTGGCATGCTTGTACACTTTTTTTTTTAAATTGAAAAATATTGTGTCAGGTAAAGGCTCTTAGGTAAAAAGGCCTGGGATGAGGATTTCTGTGGTGGGGAGTCTGGGATATAGAGCAAGCAAATTCGGGTTTCTCTTGTGTGCTTGTTTTTGTCTTCTTTTCGACTTTGGCTTCCCTAAGTATTCTTCCTCAGAGAGTCTGTGTCTTGAGGATCTTTCAGCTGTAACCCGTGGTTATTTTACTGGAGCCCTATTGGTTGGTAGTAAGGTATGGGAGAGGCAGAGAATCCTATTAAATCCTAGTCTTCTGGTGTGACTTTCACGAGCATTTCTTCTGTGGTTTAGGTTTCTCCAACCTTCAGCTAAGACAGGAGAAATAGAGGGGGTAGGGCAGGAGAAGTACCCTGTCACCGGGTTGGAGAAAGCTCTGGCAAATTATTTTCCCAGGGAGAGAACTTCATTAGGGAGAATGCTCTAATTACTCTTTTCTCCCTGAAACAGGAGCCTGGGACAAGAAGGACTCTTTCCTGTTTCATCACAATGAAAACCTTGCTGGATTCTTGGAGGTAAACAGTCAGAGATCTGGGGGTCTCCCTCAACCTGCTACCCATTCCCGTGATTTTCTCACTTTCATAGTGATCTACACTCATTTCCCAGCAATTCATCAGGAAATCAAAATTATTTGTTTTTCTTATACGTAGAAACTGTATAAGTTTTTAACATATAACAGACACTTAAGATTGTTAGAAAATGAAAAGAAGGAAGGAACTTTAGTCAAGGCATTTAGGAAAAATGAATAAATAAAGGGAGCCCATATTGGAAAGAAAGTAAAACTACATTTACTTGCAGACATGAAATTATATGTGGAAAATTCTAGGAATCTGCCAAAAATAAAAAAAAGAAATGATAAAAATTAATACCAATATGTCAAAATATTGGTATTTTTATGTTACAATGAATAAGGTAAAAATGAATGAAATTAAAATATTTTTATAATGTCGAAGAGAATAAAATACTAAGGAATAAATTTAACAAAGAAGTGTAAGATTTCTATACTGAAAATATCATTAAGAAGGCAGTACTCCCAAAAATCAATCTACAGATTCAGTGCAGTCCCTGTCAAAATCTCATCTGCCTTCTTTGCAGAAATTGGCATTCTGTTCCTAAAATTCAAGTGAAACATACATTTTAGATAGAAAAAAAAACTGTTGAAGAAAAAAGAACAAAGTTGGAAGATTAGGGATTCCTGATTTCCAAACCTACTATAAAGAAACAGCAGTCAGGAACTATATGGCACTAGCAGGACTGACATGTAGATCAATGGAATAGAAAAAACCTACATCGAAGGTCAATTGATTTCTGACAAGAGTGTCAGTATGATGGGGAAATTTCTTTTTCAATAAACTGTGTTGACAGTACTAGATATTCCAATGCAAATAGATGAATTTGGACTATTTACAACATATGCAAAGATTAAATCAAATGGGATCATACCCCTAAATGCAAGAGATAAATTATAAAACTCTTAGAAAAATAACATGAGTAAGTTTTCATCATCTTATGTTAGATGAGAATTTCTTAGGTAAAATAACAAAAGCAAAACATAAGCAATGAAATAGAAAAGTTAATAAATTTGATTTCATAAAAAATTAAAAATTTTGAATTTTCAATTGAATTTTTAAGTTTTTTGTTACAAATTATACCCCCAAAAAGTGAAAATATAACTCATGCAATAGAAAAAAATGTACAAGTCATATATCTGACAAGGATTGATATCCAGAATACAAAATATCACTTAAAATGCACTAATAAAAAGACAACCTAAATAAAAACAGAAAATATAAATTAAGTCACCATGAACCACTGCCTTCACACCCATTTGGAAAGCTGAAATCAAAATACAGTTAAGAGTAAGGCTGGTGAGGATGTGTGAAATTGAAACCCTGATTCATTGCTGGTTAGAATGTAAAATGGTGCAGCCACTTGGAAAAAGTTTGGTAGTTCCTAAAAATTTAAAAGTACAGTTATCAAGTGACCCAAGAATTCTATTCCTTGGTATATACCCAAGAAAAATGAAAACATATATCTGACAAAAGCTTGTGCCTGAGTTTACATAGCAGCATTTTTCGTAATAGCCCAAATGTAGAACAACCCAAATGTCCATCAGCTAGTGAATGGATAAACAAAAGTGGTATAACCATGCAATGGAAAATTGTTCAGCCATGAAAAGTACTGAAATTCTGATACATTCTGTAAAATATGGATGGACCTTGAAAACATTATTCTGTGTGAAAATAACCTATCACAAAATATCACATATTGTGTGATTCCATTTATATGATACATGAAGAAAAGGAAGATCTACAGAGACAAAAAGAAAATTAGTAGTTGTTCGGGGGAGGGGCAGTGGGGACTAACTGCTAATATTTTCAGGATTACTTTTTGGGGTGAAAAAAATGTTATAAAATTAAAGGCAATGATTACTGCCAGGTTTTGTGAGTATGCCAAAAATATTTAACATTTAATTGTACTTTTTAAATAGAATTTTCTGACATGTGAGTTATATCTTAATAAAACTGTTAAAAAACGAAAACTTGAGGGAGGAAGAAAGAAAGTAAGAAACGAAAGTTGTTTCTTGAGCACATACCATGGACCAGATATTACGCTGGATTTTTCATATGCATTAATTTGTAATGTTCATGACAAACGAGATAGATTTTGCTGTCTTTCAATTTGTACCAAAGTAAATTGAATCTTAGAGAACTTAACTTCCTAAAGGCTACCAAATAAAATATGATAAAACTGTGTTTCCACCAAACTCCACTGATAACAAACCCATGATTTTTAAACACACAGATGCATAAATTATTTTACCAAGCTAAACAGAATATAAACTCATTTTTCTCCCAAATCATTAGAATTATTATTTTTTTAATCTCACATATTAGAACATATATGATTCACTGAAAAGTTTTAATAAATAAGATAAAAATTGGGGGAGGTGAAAGGGACTATTGGATCAGCCTATTAACGTAGATACATATATGTTAATTAACATAAGTGTGTATATATATATATATATATTTAAGCAGCACTTTGATTTGTAGAATGCACAGTGATCATTTTTTTTCCATTTTAGCTTGAATGAAAAATAACCAAATGGTATTCTGGGACTACTTGAATTCTTGCTGATTCTAAGAATTATAATTATCAAGAAATCTCCATTTCAAACTCAGAAACAGACTGATCGTGAATAGACCGCCTTGCACGAACTAGGCAAGCCTTTGAAAATATTATTCCAATTTAATTTTTGTAATATTAAAAAAATACGGAATATTGAACATTTTAATTTTCTAAATTAAAAAAGTTATTTCCTTATTCTGTACAAATTAATGTACTGCTTTAAAGAAAAACTTTGTAAGATTTATAAAACATATGAATGAAAAGTGATGCTATCATTAACATCTCAGATGTTAATTATATACTGAGTTGAATTTATGAAAACATAAGCTAAATGTTGGCTTTGTCTTCAAAATTATTTTTCTTATTCACTTTTATGCTACCATATCCTATACAACCTATTGAAGATAAAATTAAAGAAATCTTTACATCACTTTGTCAGCATAAATTATAACTTTATAGCATTTTTCCTTTATTAGAACAGAAATCTTTGAAATACAAGTGCTCAGGCTTGACTAGATTAAGAAAGTTAATTTAAGGCAACGTCTGGTTGTAACTGCCTAGGGTGGGGAAAAAAAGGGATCCATATGCTTACATAATTCATCCATCCAATTCTCTCTAGCTTGGAATAAAAGTATCTTTGCAGTAGTTAGAATAAGCAAAAAATCAGTGCTGTTTGGGTTCATATATACCAAACAGAAAGCATGCATACAGGTTTTTCCTAAATTTCTCAAATTGAAGATGTGCACGAACTATTATGTAAGTATGGATATATGTGAATTCTTATTACCACTCTGAAAACTGCAGGTACTTTGACCGTTATAGGCAAGATACATGTGGTCAGCAGAATTCTCAGACGGAATGCAAGGTCTCCACCGTCTGGTGTGCGTTCTCCAGCTGACCTTCCAACAACGCTGAGTTTGAAGCGTGTGAGTCACTTACACACAGAGCTTTTTCAGTCAGTGGAGAGCTGACCTTCCATACCCACAGATTCTGCAACTGAGGATTCAGCCACAGATGACAAACTTAATACAGGATCCAGGGTTGGCTGAATCCAACGATGGGGGATTTAAGGACGGGGAAGGCCGGCTGTGGGAGTTGAGTGTGTATGGAGTTTGCTGTTCTCGGTGAGTCCTGGAACCAGTTCCCCACAGGTGCCAAGGGATGACTGTAACCCCTCGCCTAGAGTGTGGATGTGAACTGTCAATATGATGGTTGCCACGCCTGTGATAGGTTACGCTACATGGCAGGTGTGAAGGAATTCGGTGGACACAAGGCTAATCAGGTAACTCTAATTTGATCAAAGGAAATAACCCATAGCAGTCCTGACCTAATCAGCCAAGCTCTTTATAAAAACTCAAAGCTGCAGAGAAAACTGTCCTCCTGGCCTTGAAGAAGCAAGGTGTCAGGAGTTACACAGCTCCAAGAAAACTGAATCTGCTTGTAATAATGAGAGCTGGGACCTCGTAAAAGGCTCTGGGCTGCAGATGAGCTCTGGTGACACCTTGGTTGTAGCCTTATCATCCTAAACACAAGACACAACTAAGCTGTGCTCTGACTCCTGCTCCATGGTGGCTGTGTTAGGGCTGAGATATCTTCCCAGTTCTTGTCTGCGTGCGTGCAGTAAAGAATTGAAGCAGCGGATGCGTTAGAGTGTAAGAAAGTTTATTAAAGCAAAAGTACACTCTCAGAGGGAGAGCTGGCCACCCTGCAAGCAGGGACTGGCCCTCGTTTTCACTTGGGTTGCCCTTTAAATCTCCATAATGCAGACCAGAGTGTAGACCTGGTTTTTCCCACCCAGGCCTCCCGCGCATGTGTGAGGGCTGAGTGTTGATCGGCTTCAAGCGTGCGCCTCGTCTGCATGGGGCACGTTTGATCTGGTTGGTCTCCTGATACACCTGCTGACCTGCTAACTGGTTGGGGGAAGAGGGGTCTTGCCACACGCCTGCTGGTAGGCTGGGGGGTATATTGCCCCTATAGAGGGCGGGTAAGGAGTGGGCCACATACCTTTCCGAATAGGGAGTAGGAAAGAGCAGGCCGGGTTTCTCCAGGTGGGGGAGGGGGCATTACAGTGAGACAGGCGTTGTGGTGATAAGGGTTTGGTGATTCTTGTCTTGGACAGAGGCTTGGAGTTCAGTCTCCTTCAAGGGGACTTGAAGTCAAGATAATTCATGATGCTCTTTCAAGATGCCAAATCTATGGAAGTTGGTTGCACAAAAATGGAAAAAAAGAATTCAGTACCTATATCACCAAGCCTTAAATTTAATAGTATACCCATTAATGCAGCTATCGTGAATTTTAGTTGTACAAGCTAGAGCTGATTTCAAAAAACCTTTCATAATATCAAGGATTGTCTTCTGTTCCGACGTTAGCAAGAAGTTCATTAGTAGAAACTTTTTAAAAGTGTGGCAGCCACGAGTAAATCTGAAGAACGCATGCTCCCAGCTAAAAGCAATTTAAGGTACATCCTTGAATATAAAAGATGCTCGTCTATAAACAGACTGAGAAAGAGGATTATTGTATTACACTGAAAAATAAAAGAAATTTACAGCATAACCATTTGCAGTTTAGCTATTAATGCTAGGAATATTTTCTAAGTTGACTGCATTCATGAGGCAGGTGTGAAAAGTGGCTTACCGAATAAAAAGGGTTTCTTTTTCAAGATACGCAATTGCAGAGGGAGATCTAGCAGGAGGCCTGTAAAAGGATGTAGTCTTTCATAAGCATTATTTAGCTTTGCAATAATACTTGAAAAATTCAGAAACTGTCTTCTGAAGGAAGAACAGAAGAAACAAAAAGAAGCTTTATGTCGATGTTTTCCTTGTTTTTTCTTTTAGAAATAGAATAGTAAGCAAGAATTTCTTCTGATTATTAATAGAAAACTTGTCATAGTGCTAACAGGTATCATGAACATTTAACAAAGCTAGAAACATCAGATGACAAAAAACGAATATACCTAACAGTATTTAGCATCTTTGCATGAAGAGTCATGGTCATAGAAATGGCAAGTATTCAGAAGACCAATTACAGAAGAAATAAAGTACAGAATATATTATCTGAGAGCAGCTTAGAAGCATCCATCCCCAGTGGTAAAATAAAGGGCAAGATACAGGCAAGGCAGTCATCACATTTATATAATTGGAAAACAAATAGAGAAGTCATGTTATTGTGAATACCCATTAACTCTTACAAATTGTATTGGAACATTTAAGGAGTGCAGTGAATAACCAATGAATTTATTACCCTTATCGTTGCCAGAGTGAGTGCTTTATAATACAAAGTTTATGAAATAGAGTGTACATTTTATTTACCAAAGCCTCAATGTTTCTAATTTTGTCTGAGCCTTGATGAAGATCTGGACTTTGCTATGCCCTTGCAGGTGATTACCAGCATTTCATTTTTTCTACCCTTTTCCTTTTCAATACATATTCTAATATCCCAAGTGATGAATCTTTGAAATGCATCAAGCATTAGATATTTAATTCATTCACTCAAACTAAATGGCTGGTTAGGGAAAAGATAAGATAAATCCACACAGGAAGCTCTGAAATTTAACATCATAACCTGTTAATTTATTTGATAGATTTTCTTTGTAGGGGTTAAAAATGTAAAATCATGTGCTTTATAACATTTTTTTTCATTAGGGATTTCAAGTTAGCCTTAAGACTGTAAGTGTAGAAAGTCAAACATTTTCAGAAAAGCGCTTCTTGGCTCCCTGCTAATGTTTCTTTATTCTTGTGCCTTCCCTTAGCCTTAGTTCTACAAATTTCATGGGACCTTTTGCCAGGAAAAGCCAGTAGTTGCATACTACCCTGCAATAACTCGTCCTTCTTGTAACTCACCCAGTTAACCTTTGACTATTTTATATCAATCTTTCTGAATTTTTCCTCTCAAATATGTTCAACTTTTGGGACTATTTGTTCTATATGTCTTGTTTCTTAAGGGCTGGTTCTCACTTGATATAGCCATGGATGCTTGATCTAGAGTTTTAAGAGAATATATTTTCCTCTCACCAAGATAGTGGCTCCCTTTGGTGTTGGTTTATAAGACACCTCTCTGACATCTTAGACATATTATTTTTATCTCTTTGCAATAATAATAATAACAATAATAATATCTCTCCTAATAGTTTAAGATCAGAAAGAAACCAACGATTTTACTCATTCACTTCATTTTAATGCTTTTTTTAAAGAAATAATTCTTTCCCTCATATTTTATCAGTCTACGTTTCTTCAGTTTGTTTTAATTTTATAGTGCTCTTGTGATTGTAATAATTTTGAAACACATATGTTTTAAAAGCATTTTTATAATAAGGCATACTAAATATTCTGCTGAAGGCCGTTAAAACTGTCCTCTTCAATTTAAGTTGAGCTAATTTCATTTGCTTATTTTTCTACATCCATCTCTGTTTATGATTTATTCCCTTTAAGGCAATGGCTACCATTTCTTTGTTTTTAATAAAATATATCATACCTTTTTGTGTAAAGCAACAAGTTGAGTTTCTGGTATCTGGAGTGGTAATCAGAACTCAGGTAATTAATGAAGGCAGGTCCTGACATTATTTAGTGCAAGAAATGAGAACTGGAGCTTTGAATATGGTGCAGCCCATCAGGTCTGCCTGTTTGACCGTGGAAACGTGGCTCTCAAGTCCTGGTCCATAATCTAAGTAGATAAACATACGAAAGTTGACCAGAAAAAGGGGAAAAATGTTTTTCTTCACCAAATGCATGAAATGGCTTTCCTTTATTCAAGTTTTACCTTAGTTGGCCTAAGAACCCGTCTAGCATGTCTGTTAAGGCCTGGCATGGTTCACCCATTATCTGCTCAGTGTGGCCGGCCTCTTGTTTGCTAAGAACCTGTCCTGCAGTCTGTCTGTGTAAAGTGCATAGGGTCCACATGCTGAAGCTTCCTGTGCTTATTATAATTCTCTTCTGTTACTGTCTTGAAAATCTGAACGATTTTTAACAAAGGCCTCACCTTCTAGTTTTGTAATGGCCCAGGTGGTCAAGGAAGCCTTTTGCGACCGTTAACTTCTAGGGTCGCAATTCCATGTGACTGAGTTTTAAAGTCATCCAGATTACATC
Organism: Catagonus wagneri; assembly: GCA_004024745.2. Lineage (NCBI taxonomy): Eukaryota > Metazoa > Chordata > Mammalia > Artiodactyla > Tayassuidae > Catagonus > Catagonus wagneri. The sequence continues at coordinate 28,662,406 of PVHT020000886.1, read as the reverse complement.
AGGTAAAAATAAATGTTTAATTATAAAAACAAACAAGCAAAAGCCACAAAAGAGAAATCATTCTAATCTAATAATCTGACATGTTCAAGAAGTCCCAGCGCTCACGTTTGCTATAGTACTGTCCTCTTACAGCCACCACTTCTGGCTGCCCTGGGTGTACCTGTCACACCTCGTGTATCACGTCACCTAATACCAGCCCTGTCTGTTCTCCATGTTCCATGCCAAATCTACCTGGAGATCCCAGGGACCCGATAAACAAGGCCATTCTATTTTATTGAGATTGATAAACCCAGAAAGATAAATAATCAAGTTTTCAGAGAGCATAATATTAATTTTATTGCTAATAAAGTGAAATGGGAAAGATTGGCCAATTTCGGTCCAATGACCTCACACTCCCCCAGCTGAAATACCCCCAGAAGCTCCAGGCTTCCCACGTAGATCTTGCCCCACCTAGTAATTAACCGAAAGAAAGTGGGATTGCCAAACCCAAAGTTGGCAGCAGTGCCTAGAACTGCCGCTTCCCCTACTAAAGAGAGAACGGGAGAGACACCTGCCTGTGCCCCATCATTTCTCCCAGACTTATCAATCAAATAACCCTGAGGAAGAGAATGGAGAGATGAGTCTATAAATGCTGTCCTCCACTCACACAGCTTGCTGAAGGCACAGAGAAAGCAGTGTCTTGTAGTGGAGGGGACTGTTTTAGAACAAGTTGATGTAACTTGCGAAGATGCACCTTTGGCCCACCTAAGAGAAGGATTCAGAGTTGAATAAATCCAAAGCCTCTTCTCCACAAGAACTCATCCCAAGGATAATTAAGGAACATAAATTTTAGAGTAAAGCCTAAACATGTTAACATACACACAAGAAAACCGAGAATGAGAGTAAACCAGTGATTCTGTTGGTGAAGTAATAGGAAATTAAGACAAAGCTCATTTTTTCAGATTCAACTTAATAGTACTTATTTTTTTCTCTTTCACAATTTTTGAAGACAAATTTTAATTTGCTACTATAGTTTAATTTATACTGTAGACTCTGAACTCAAGTTTCTTCATGATGTTCCATTCGATTTGGATGTTTACATGCAGCGTGGTGTCCACTACGGCACATCAGATGCCGTTAGAGTCTCATATTCCCCATTTCACTATTAAGAATATAGGAATATGTTCTGCTGGGTCCCTAGGAGTGCCTCTCTTTCACCTCCATAACTTCCCACGACTATGCTCTTTAGACCAAAAAGGAGTCGATAGGCTCACCTGGTGTCTGATGCTGAAAAAATCAAGCCAACGACTAATTATGTAGGAATTTGATTTAAGGCTGTTAAAATGTTCCATTTTACCTGCACCTGTTACCATATTTTCCAGATATTTTCCATATCCGCCCTCCACTCTTCTCCACTCTGTTCTCTGCTCTGAGACAATGACACACAAGGATCACATGAGCAACGGAATTCTGCCTTCTGGCCTCAGGTAGGTAGGTCAGTGGTGACCCAGGCAGAGATGCAAGGAGAGATGGCAGCGAGATCGGAGTAATTAGTCATCGTCCCGGTTCCCACACTGCAGGGGCCTAGGTGTCCCTCCCCGGAGGTCACTGCTCCTTCCAAGGCTCTATTCTCTTCAGGACACTCTCCTTCCAGTTTCCAGGAACCACCACTCTGCTGTTCCCTGATTGCTGGACTCTTTCTTGATGGTACTCTTACTCTCAGCTGCACTTTCCTAAATAGTTCCTTTTAAACATGCCTAGGATTATTATATTACGTTATATTATATTACATTATATTATATTACACTATATTATATTATATTATATTATACTATACTATACTATATTATATTATATTACATTATATTATATTATACTATATTACATTATATTATATTATATTACATTATATTATACTATATTATATTATATTATATTATATTATACTATACTATACTATACTATACTATACTATACTATACTATACTATACTATATTATTTTTGGCTGTACCCACAGCATGCAAAAGTTCCGGGGCCGGGGATTGAACCTTTGCTACAGCTGGGACCAGAGCCACCACAGTGAGTAACGCTGGATCCTCAACCCACTGCACCACCAAAAATACTCCTATGCTAATTTTAATGTATCATCTATTTTATATAGACAATTGAAAACACATGCTGGGCAGTGGGAAGGTCCATCTAAAAGTGTGTAAATCCTTTCGTATTTTATGGCTTTAGGAAATGCAGCAAATTCCGTAGCAAGTTGGTAGGGAAAAATCCTTAGCTATTTTGTTCAGATCTGTTGTGTTTATATAAAGGTAGCTTTTAGCGTGCTCATGCAATCTTACTGGTCCCTTAGATATGGAAACTTTCCTCAGGGATAAGCATTTAAAGAACTCCTAGAGAGGCTATTTCCTCATCCATCTCCACACCTGCCAAGGAGAGGCCTTTTCCTGAGAGCATTATGGTTATGTACTAGATGTTGTCTGATCAATATATTTCTGCTTAAGGATGCCAGATACTTAAAGTGATGATCTTCCAGGCTATAGAACATTAGAATCCATTCCAGAGCAGCCTTTTTGCCATTTAAATGAAGAAAATAATTTACAAACAACTTTATTCAAAGTGAAGTTTAAAAAAAAAAGAAGTAAAAAATGCTGACTCAGCCCCCCGTATATGGCAGTCACGCTGCTGTCCTGACAAATAAAATCTAACTGCACTTCTAAACCCCGATACTCACCTCGTATTCACAGACCATGCCATTTAAACATTGTGTAGCTTTCCACAGAAGAGTACCACACACACCACACACCAGGAAAACATTGAAAAAATAATGTCTCAAAAGTGAAATAACAAAATGTAGAATAATTTTTTTGATATCTGCTGGAAGTTTTCCTCTTTTATCCCCCCTCCCCCTTTTTAACCAAATCAACTCTCTTGATGGAGCATTTGTAGAAGCCTTGCACTGTGAAAAACAGGGGAGATTATATACCCTTTATATAAAGGTCTTGCTGTAATGTACACATGCATGCAATCTGTCTTCTTACTCTCCTTAATTTGTTCTGTCCTCCTTAGGAAACTTCCGATAATAACTACTGCAGGCATTCATGCTACTCCCTTAAATCTCACCATCTCTAGTTTACTAGAAGTAAATTGGATTAAGTTGTGAACAAACATAATATTTCCTGAGCTTCTCTTCAGAGCTGACTGTTGCTCTAGAGTACTGAGACAATAAAGAGGAATGCTGGCAGATGTTTGTCCCTCTAGGAATGTGGTTTTAACCCAGAGCTCGATAATTAGCCGCTAGGAAAAACCCTCCTGGGAAAAGAGACCGACAAGCTTGGGTTTAAAGATGGAATCTTTGACCCTGTGTTTTTATCTTACTGGACTACAAAACATCAAATGACATGAAGAAGGTGTTTTGTTAAACTTGGTTTAAAAATAATGGTGATTGACTTTCCTCTATTCTTCTGAAAATTCATTAAATAAATACATATGTCTAATTATAAAAATAATTAGAATAAACAAAAATTATGAAATAGTTTGTAGAGACAAGTCAAGGGTTTGAAATAGATTATTAATGAAATAAATTTCAAACCATCTGGTTTTCCAGTCCTGGTTAAATTCGAGGGTAATCCACATGAATGGATTAGCTGCAGAACATACAAAACTGTTATATATAAATGAGTCATGTGTAACAATTGTCTGCATATTTAAAATGAGAATTTTATGTATCAAAACCACTGGAATAATCAGATATCTTCTCCCTCAGTCCTTCAATGCAAATTATCATTAGAAATATACCATCCGTTGCTTTGCATCTGTAGAAATCTGTTTGCTTTTATTTTTTCATTATCAAACATGTGTTAACAAATATTTAATTTCTACTCTTTACTCAGTGAGAAACAAAAACAAAGAATGAGTTAGAGACCTTGCTCTCAAACAGCTTATAAACCTCCTGGAGAAGATTACAGCTGGGCGTGGAACGTCGGTGATCTCCGCCAAACAGTTCCAAAACACATCCTAGGAATTCGGTAATGATTACTGCCTTAGATAACTTATAGAGTTAAACGGTCATTCATGCACAAAATTTAATAAAATGTGTCTACAGAGTTGCATTTCCTGTGAATCCTTGAAGTACAAAGGTAGCTCTAGACAAAAGTCTAGGTTTATTTATTTGTTTTTACTCTTAATGTCAGTACCTAGAGAGTGTGTGGCAAATTAGAGGTGGCCAATCAATAGTTATTAAATGAAAACATAGGGGGATGTGAATCCGTCTGAACTGAGAGGACATCTCCCATCCATCAAAGCACTCCAGGCTGAGCGGTGCAGGCATCTGGAGGCTGGCTTCCTAGTTGCCATGGTTGCGTATTGCTTAAGCTGTGGTATTGTTAACACTTTAAACAGTAATAGTAGTAGGGTTTCTTTTAGAGTTGCTTCCCAGCTCCTTTGTCAGAAGCCATCACCTCACGCTGGAAGAGTGGGCGTGAGACGGCCGCCCGGAGAAGGTCCTGCCAGGGACACTCTGCCCAACCCTCTGCCGCGGGGAGTGCGCCGCCGCCGCGCCTGCCCCAAGCGCTCCCCACCTGCTCTGCCTCTCCTCCTTCCTGGACCACTGCCCAGCCTGCTCCGGCTGTTTGAACCCTGTCTGGGCCCTGGGATCCGACGCTGGAATCCTCTCTCTCGCCCCCCCTGCTTGGTGCCATGTGTTGAACCATTTCCATTTCTTCTTTTTCTTTACTTAACTTTAATAATTGGCTGTGTTTTTAACGGACTTTATGTGAACTATTTTAGCCTGGGCTGCATCCTCAGTATATATCTGTGGATTCCAAACACACCTCAAGCAAATCCTTAGCTGGACTAAACTTCCCCATAATCATAGCAAACAGATTTATGTGAGGGGAAAGCACTCTAACTGAATTTAAATGTGGGAATCTACATTTAGGTGTTGTTCCTGGAACAGAGCATTCCTTAAGAAATGACAAGTTACAAGAATTCTGACTTAAAAGAGTTATCTGCTTTAATACAAGCGGTTAGCAGAAAATAACCCAGTTTCCTGGGGTCAGATGGGACTAGGAAAATGAAAACTTTCTCGTTTTTTTCTCTTGCCATCACTGTCGACTCCTCAAAAGCAAAGTGGTTTTCTTGTCAATTCTCATGACATGAAGCTATAGTATAAATATGTACCTGCTAATAACCTACAATATAAATGTTTTATATTATTTTTACTTACTTTTTTCCCTTTGGGGGCTTTTATATGTCATTTACTTTCACCACACATCTCTTTCCTCAGATGTGAAATGGTTTGTAGCTGGGAAGGCACCAACATCAAAACGTGCATCACAAGTGTCGGTGGCTTATAAGGGAATATCTGAGAGAGCAGCAGAATGTTATGCGAGGAAGCAAGAGAAGTGATGACGGCACCAGACACTGAATCAGAACTCAGATCAAAATATATTTTAGGTATAACTTAATCAATTATATACTTCCTTTTTAACGTATGGTCAATAAATATCTGATCAAAGTCTAGATCTAAGTAAGTATAAAAAAAGTTCATAAAAATAAGGTGAAATTATGTAATTTTCTTTGATTGATGTATAATACACATATGTGTATATACAGTAAATATCTTTATAGTAAATATGTTATATATGGACTATAATACCTATAACATGTCATTAATTTATAAATACATGTATAATCACAAACATGTATAAAACATATAAACACCGCTCCCCCAGCAGGATAGCTCCCCATCTTGGCAGACGATCGTCTAAATCGGAGCCTCAGCTTCTCCTTAACGAGACCATCCTGCTCGAAGGCCTGCAGCCTCCGAGTGGCAAGTCACGCAGAGGGTCGCTGGACCCCATGGCGTGCCTCTGTCCCTTAGCCGGTCCCTCATTTCAGCCGCATGGCATGCGTGACCCTGCGTTGTCGGTGCATCTTATACCAACACGGACAGCGGTGCTAGTGCTGGTTGAGGTGCGAAGATAAATGTAAATCTGCTTTCAAAATATGTCAGTCCTGTTTGTGATTGACTGATGTCTTTTCAAGGTTGGAAGGGGTCCAATTTAATCCACTTGCCAGCAAGTGGATTATTGATCGACTTGAAAAATAGTGTCATACAAAGTTCTCAGCTTTGGTCTTTGTTGATGATAAGTTAGTATACACCTGCTGTAAAGAGACAGGGTCCTGCCTACTGAGGGTCCTGCCTACTGTCTTCTTTCTTCAGTGAATCTCAGGTCTAAAAACTGGCTCAAATCCAGGATTTGGGTTAGGGATTGTGCCTTTTCACTGGGATCATTCTATTAGTTTTCCGATTTATCCAATCCTTATTTATTTTTATTTCATGTCTTGAATAATATCCCTATTTTCTGCTCACTTCTCTTGCCCCAGTTGCTGAATATTCCCATTGCTGTTGTCACCATTATCCGCAGATCAAGTTCTTCCAGCTGCCAGGCCACCTTCTTGCCCATCATGATAGTTGCACCACTTTTTCTGACTCTTAGGCTCTGCTCTTTGCTTTTTACTATGTCACGGTCCCAGTATCACCACTGTTCTCCGAGAATTCAGTCCTGCTACAGCTTTACCTCCATTACCCCGACCCAGAAGAGCCTCCCGACAACACCCACACTGTGACTCTCGCCAGCCTAGGCTTTATCACGTTACAGAATGAGATGTTTTCTGGGCTCCTCTGTGGAGCATGATCAGTGGATGGCCTTCCTGGTCTCACAAAGTATAGTTACTCTAACGTGCCTGCTTCTTTAAGCCTTCTGACCCCCTTTTCCACTGTCTAGCAAGGTAGTCAATACGGAGCATTGCTGTCTCCAAGCTTCCAACAGTTTTAGCAGGGTTAGTATCCCAAAGCCTTTTCCGAGCTGTTAAATCCTGTATACTGAAGAATTCTCCTACATCAGTGAGCTCTCCCTTTTCCATGCTTGTTTTCCACCTGCCTTCTTAGAGCCTTTTTGGAATCTAGGACTATATATATACTTTTAAAGCTTCTTCTAAAACGCGTGGACCAGGTCATGCAGCTCCTCTAGAATATAGACCCTTTCCTTCCAAGCAGGCCCAGCTTCTCTCTAGCTTAACTGCTTTGTAATGTGACCCAGTGAACAGTCTAGTGATCAGGAAAGGGAGCAGGGTTAGATCCTGAATTCACTGACAGCCAAGAGGGAACGGCCTCTACATATTTAGTAGGTGCATAAAGGTATGTATGCAGTTTCAAGGTTTCCAAGAATACTAAGTCAGATGTCCATACCTTAGTCCAAGTGCCAGTGTCCCACTTCTCAGCCTGACCTTGCAGGGAAGACTTGCCACGGGGGAGAATTTGTCTCTCTCTGGTCCTCTGCCACTCCTACGATCTTCCTCTGACTGCAGGGGATAAGTATCTCTGTATCCTGCCAAGGAGTCACTTTGACTTTTAGCCAATATTGCTGAAGCAGCTATAATTGATGATTGATCACCCTCAGCCTTTCATTTTCCTCCTCCAAAACATCAGTGGCACTCAGCATAGCTGTCTGATTCCATTGCCCTTATAATTGGAATGTCCTAAACCTTTTGAAGGCCTGAGATATTGCAACAACCAGGGAAGTATATTTTGCTGGTGTCCCGTATCCATTTTGCACACTTTTAATGGTATAACAATTGAACTGCTACATCATGCTAGGGGTTATGAGAGCTGCATCTACTGCAGTGATGAGGACCTGATGGCCAACGGTTTCAAATATATATATTGGCCGTGCCTGAGGCATGCGGAAGTTCCCGAGCTAGATATCGAACCCAAGGCACAGAAATGACCTGAGCCAAGCAGTGACAATGTCAGACCCTTAACATCTAGGCCACTAGGAAGCTCTTTGCAAATGTTCTTGGAGATTGATTCATCAGATAATTCCTGGAACCATAGTTCAAGTTCCTTGGAAAACAGACTCTGAGATGGAGATATGCATGTGTGACTGTTAGAGGGAGAAGGAGTATTGGAGATTGCCCTTAGCCTCAATGCTTAGCGGATGAGTGAAGAAACAGGATTGGGTGGGGGATGAGTTGACGTGTGATACAGCCACTTAAGACTCAGGCAATGCCAAGGGGAGCTGAGATGCCCTCTTAGATCTGACCTACCTTGATGCAAGGTTGTCGCTGTCTTCCCACCTTCATCTTTGCCTCCAAGAACCGTCCTGGTTTCCTAGCACCAGCAGCCTCCCCCGGAGGATAGGTTGTGACCCAGATGGTTGGGTCATCTTAGCCTGAGTGTTCTGCTTCTAGGGTTGATGAGCTGAGGGCCCTCGGCCACTAACTGTGGGGCAGGTGGGTGATGCAGGGCTCAATCCACCAAAACTTTCTAAGACATCTTATTTCCACCTTCCTTCTCCTTGATCTTTACCTGGTTTGCTGTTTCAGTGCTGTCCTCAGTACTACTTTCTCTCCAGTGACTTTGCATTTTGCCCACAGCAATAATCATCCAGCTGCAGCAATACACATAACCTCCCCTCTTTTCTCCCTCCTGGACGGCAGAGTACTATTGCAGCTGATGTAAAACTGTGCAGACCTGTCCCAGGACAAATCCATGCTGTGCAACTACAGTTACATTTTCACAATTATAAGCACAAACATATGAAATCACCTCAGGCAATACTTTGACAGCTCCCTAGGGTATTGCTCGATTCTGAGGAACACTATGAAATAGCTTTAAAAATATATATGCTTGACTACCCAGCAGCAGAATACACAGAGAGAACTAAGCCAGGCCTCAAGCAAAGAGAATTCCTTCTCCAACCACTTGACAATGTTATGAAATGATAATGAAAGTTATGCATAACTAACAGCTTAAAATCCATACCTACAAAAATTTCCCAGAGTAAAAAAAATAGTGTTAAATTCATCGTATAAAACCACATGAACAAAGAAAAGCCAAGTTTTATATTTCTGTCTCCCTTAGCCTTGGAGATACTTCAGAAGAGAAGAATATGAGAAAATATTTTAGTTAGAAAATGCTATTGAATGCCTACTATGTGCCAGACGCTATTCTAGGAATTGGAGGCACAGCAGTAAGAAAACTCCTGACTCTTGTAGAAATTGCAGTATTTTCCACTTCCTGTTCCCTTCTCTCATCCATTTTCTCACCACCGCATATTCGGCTCTGTCCAACTTGCAAAACAACTTGAGCTCATCAGTGACCTTCTCTTTTCTTATTCATCCTCCTTCTGTAGCAATTCCATCTTTTTTTGTATTTCTTCCTTTTCTTTTTCTCTGTTTTTCAACCTCCTCTTGTTTATACTGGTTTTCGAGTTCCTCAGTGACCAGAAAAATCATATTATTCTTTGTACCTCAGGCCTGCGACATAGTGCATTTTGACATAGGGTATCTTGCATCTTGATAATCTCTAAGTAGGAAAATGTGAACTTATGTGGTAATAAGTACAGTTATGTATCAGTTTTTGTTTGATGATTTCTCAAGAGGAAAGAAAATTGATCCATCTATAGTAAGAGTAGAAAAGACATTTTATCTCACTTGCCACTTTCAATACGTTGGTAATGATTTTCGGGAGTACTGACTTAGGGAAAACCACAACTGTGCTCAGGCTCGAGGGGAAAGATTTTCATGACTCTTTACCTAAGCCTGCTATGAACTCCTGGGAAGAAGGGAGAGTGCCCTTTCCGATCTCTCTCTCCACCCCCGTCCTGCTCCCTTTCTTGCTGTTTACTTCCTTCTAGCATTTTTCTTTGGATTAGAGTAGTAAAAGAGGAAAAAACAACACAGTATTTTATGATGTAGATTTCATTATTTGAAAGAAGGGAAACAATTCAAACAGACAAAAACAAAAAATTGCGGCAGAAGGTTTTAAAGGAAATTTATATTGCACGTCTTTACATAATGGACCACAAAGTCAGGTAATCACAGTTGACTGTGGTTTTGTAGAATGCATAGACTTGTCATCAGTTGACTCTGCTTGGTCTTTTCTCTGAGATGTTTCCCCTTCTTTTATGGCAGAAGCCCCTACACACAGCCAAGCTCTGTCATGAAGAGCTTTATCCACCAACTTTGAACTCGGGAACTCTCAGGCCACAGCCTTCTCTCCTCCCAACTCTTTCACTCTTGGGTTCTTTCTTGAAAAATATATATGCAAATATTATTTTGGTAATCTGTTGCTGAGTAACAAACTACCTCAAAACTTAATAGCATAGACTCACAGATATAGAGAATAAATCTGTGTTTGCCCGTGAGGCCAACCTCACGGTTCAGTGGAGCAGTGGGGGAGAGGGAAACACCAACTATTGGGTATAAGATTGGTTCAAGGACATATTATACAACATGGGGAATATAGCCAATATTTGTAACAGCTGTACATAGAAAGTAACCTCTAAAGATTGCATATGAAGGAGTTTCCATTGTGGCTCAGGGGGTTAAGAACCTGACTAATATCCATGAGGTTGCAGGTTCAATCCCTGGCCTCACTCATTGGGTTAAGGATCTGGCGTTGCCACAAGCTGTGGGCCTAGGTCACAGATGTGGCTCAGATCACGGGTTGCGGTGGCCGTGGCACGGGCCTCAGCTGCAGCTGCGATTAGACCCCTAGCCCAGGAAATTCCATACCTGTAGGTGTGGCCCTAAAAAAAGGGAAAAATAAATAAAATAAAAATTGTATATTAAAAAACTAGACTTCAATTAGAAAAACCTTAATACCGTAAAACAGGAATCGATTCTTATCCTTCATGACTGGGTGGGATGACTGGGTGTGGTCTAGGGGTTCTTATGTGGCAAGTGAGGTCAGCTGAGCCGCACTCCTCTGGGAGCTCAGTTGGACTAGACCATCCATAACCGCTCAGTCATATGGCTCAGATGGCTGCTGGCTCTGAGCACCTGGAGCTGTTACACATGGTGCTTTGGGTTCTCAGAGCATGGAGGCTGGATTTGAAGAGACAAGAGGCAGAAGCTGCCAGTCCTCATAAGACCTGGGCTGGGGACTTTTAAGACCTCTCTCTCTCACTGCCTCCTATCCATCAAATCCATTTGCAGATTCTAAAAGAGTGTACATTTCTGGGGCCATCTTTAGAAACTAGTAACCACATGTTTTAATAGCATGTGCATTGAAGGGTGGTTGTATTCATGAAAAATTAAGCTCTGTAACATTTTATTTATTAAATGAGTCCTTATTTTTCCCAAAGTCATATCATATTGTGTGAATGTGTCATTCTGTGAGTTTACGCCTATTCTGTGACAATGCGAATGTTTGAAGTTAGATATGAAGATGTTATTCCTGATTAAAATTTCAGATTTACAATGTTTATTACAATTTACAAATTTATTACTCTGGGGGGGTATTGATCATTCATAATAGAAATATGGCCTCCCTTTGCTTTCCTCCAATTCAAAAAAATATCTGAATTGTTTCCAGTTTTAAGGTATCATAAGTATTCTCATACACTGCTATTAGGAGTATAATTTTATAAAACCATCCAGGAAAAGTGGTTTGCAGTATCTATCATACATAAACACAAGCCTGTCCTATGACCCAGAATTCCAGTTCTGGATATAATATACAGAAGGGGGATTTTTTTTTTAATTTTCAAACTTTTAGTCAATAAAAAATAAGTCAAAGTTTCATTTTTGGCTTATGAGCTATCAATTTAAAGAAATCAGTAAAAAAACTAAAAAAGTTTTTAAAAAGAGCACGTTAAATTCTTCCATTTTTACATTCTGTTCTTCTCTTTGGGAGTTAAGTGCCCCCCTCCCATGGACATAGTATATTTCTGCTTTATATTAAAGGAAAGAATAGAAATTTAGTCATGAGCGTGTCAGTAACTATGATGTTAATTATAACTATGCATCACTTACAAGCTCACAAATTAGCCCTCTCTAATTTCATGGATCCTGGAAGAGGTCAGAGACTCCTGGGTCAAGGACAAAAGGAGCTTCATTACTAGTGGGACACTGAGTGTTCTGAGCTTTGTGCCTGCATTGTTTCCCCTTGACCTCCAAAGCTCCTGGGGCATCAAGAGGCCCAGGTGTATGCTATGCGTGTTGTAGGTTTGCTTGAGAGATAAAGAAGCTTCGGTTTTGGAAACCCAAATCTTTTACAATAGATTGGAAGGAAAACTTCCCAGTCTTGCCCCAGGGGAGACATCGACTTCAGTATACTTGACAGCAAATAACCTTGCCATTTGTTCTGGTGCAAAACCATGCAAACAACCCTAAAAGAGAAGCCCAAACAATGATAGTGCTTTTGCTAGTAAGATACACAGAGATGCCTGAAAAATTATGTACCAACAGATAGACGGTTAATTATTTGCGTTTTCTTTATTCTCTGTTCCACAGCTATTGAAATTTTTGATTAACAACTCTCTTTACTTCGTTATAACTCCAATTAGCTTATAGGAGCCTAAAGATGAACTTGTCAATTCTTTTTTTCACAATTTTATAGGATTACTATATTTACTGCATAAGCCCATTGATTAATACCCTCTAAAGTCATATGCAGAAATGACAAGATATTCTTGCAGTATATGGCAAGTAGTACCCTGCAAAAGAATTGTGTGAATCATAGCAAAAATATTGAATCTACGTTCAGGCTTATAAACAAGAGCATAAATATCCTTATTAGTTTGACTTAGAGTAACCTGGAAAGTATTTTTAAAAGAGTTAGAAAAACATTAAATATGGAGTCAGATAAAAGTTATTACATCCCATCTCTAGGAGTAAAAATGTGTTTTTGCCATAGGCATATGACTTTTCTAATCCTTCTATTTTATTTTGCAAAATAGAGGGGACATGATAATAAGGATCCCATATGTGGGCTCTGGAGTAAGTTGACAAGGTTAGAATATGATTCAGTCACAATTGTTAACAATTTTGCTTAGATAAGCTTCTTGGTATCATTTTTTGTATTGTTTTTCATCTTGTTAAAATAGCACAACGTCTGTCAAAAAAATACATCTTTAATAAGTGTCAGTTTACTCTTATTTGAAATGTTTGTTACAGACCTACAAGACATAAGTTTTAAATGAATTAAACTAGGGGAAAGGTGGGAATATTTTGGACTACAAAGTAAGTGCATAATAAAAACTGGTCAATTCATTCTTTTGGATTAACAGTTACTTATATATGTATTTAAATAAAAGTATATATTCAAGTACAACTTAATTTGGGGATTTTCTTAGGCATGGTGTCTTATATATTTGGGCAGTCTTAGAACTTGAAGATCAAGTTGTATGAATTTATGCTATTGATCCCTATGTTAACATATCTAAACCAACTCCTAAAGTCATTTGAGATGTTTTCAAGAAACTATTGCACAATATTAATGTGTTATGTTGTGCATTTAAAAACTGAAAACAATGTGTAATGACGGTCATACTGCCTTAATTTGCTTTGAAATGCCTCAGCATGCAGAGTTCAACATAAATGTGTGTATGCTGACTTTAATCTACACTTCTCAGAGAGCTTACCGAACAGCAGAAATGCACACTCCAGAAATGGTTACTTGTTCTTTGAGCAGCTCTGATTCAGAATCCATGCTTTTACTTAGTCACACTCATTCATTGCTAGCAAGTTGGTGAGAAGGACGAGGAGTGGCGGGAGAGGAGTGAAGGCGGGGGCTGCATGTAGGACTTCTTCTACCTTTTCTCTTTGTCTTTGTGTTAGCACTCTTGAGAAGCCGGGACTTGGGACAGTAGAGGCAGCCAAGAACAAAGAAGCACACTGGGTAGGGACTAAAACTAGGGAGGAAGGGTCACCAGTCACAGCGGAAAGAATCCTGAGAGGAAAGCTCAGGTTTTTGTTGGACAGGATCCAAGGTCCAAGTGCCGGAGTGTGAAGATCCTGGTTTATTAATAACAGTTGAAGCACTTCCCATGAGTTTGGGAGTGCTTAGTGGAGAAAGAAGATCTACCCTTTTTCCCACCAACTCTTGCTTTTATAAACTGCATTTTTTTCTCCCAGTGAAATAAAAACCAGAACAAAAAAGTGCAGTATCTGTCGGTGAAACTGAGGACAGGGTGATCTGGACCTCTGGTGAGACCCTGCCTCACCACTAGACAAGAACAGGGGAAGCAGGTCCCTTACTGGGAAACCCCTGAAGGCCCTGGAGTTGGCTTCGGCAGAACTGATACAGAGTTTATTACTCAGAGCAAGAACAAACTTTACTGTGTTAGCACACCTAACCTGTGTTGGGAGGTGGTAATTGGTGTTCTTCTCTGATGGGCTAAGAAGAGCAGAGATCCAAATCAGTTCACGATTTTCTGCCCAGGGGCTGGCAATGATGCAGCTAGCCTGCGGAGCTGGCCATGGTACCTCTAGCTCCTCGTATTCCTATCCAGCTGAACACAGCTGATCACAGCACTGCCGCAATCACCTGAACTGTCTGCATTTGGGCTTGTGCATCGGTGACCTGCCACTTCTTTGAGGTTAGTGAAGGTGGTTGCCTTGTGAGATGTGCATTCCATACTTTGCCAGTCCACGGATGTGAATCAAAACACGGAGACGCAGCCGATACCAGCTGGCACCATGAAAGTCACTTCCCTCTCACGTCTTCAGAGGACATGTGAGCCCGGGCAGAGTGCTGACACACCAAGTGGTCTTTTCGGACTGTGCGCCTCTGTACTCTATACCTTTTCGGACTCTACTGGACCTCAAACATAATTGTTTTGCATTTCAACTTCTTGATAGATGTCCTGTACAAAAAGGCTACAGAGATGACGATTTAGGCAAAACAAAACCACCTTTCCTTCAGGCAAAATGATTATCAATAATACTGTCATGATCACTAGGTTAATGGCAAGAGTCTGAGAAATATTAGAAATACTTCGGTTTTTCTATTCTATATTATGTGAATTGGCTCTAAATATTCTTCAAGAACATTTGCCTTTGTATGGACAAAAATACAACAATTTATATCCCTTGCGTCAGTGCTCCACACATAGGACCTCTATCTGATTCTTTTCCTTTTTTTTTTCCCCTACATAATGGAAACTTCTGTAATGAGATTCCAACTAAAGGTTAGCTGGCTCATGCTGCCAAAATATCATTGTTATGTGCCTTGACTCAATCATACAAGGTGCTTAGGAGTGTCTGCAGCTTTGCTGAGCTCACAAGAATAAGTTGTGTGACAGTTTTTGCCTGCTTGCTGGTACAGCATTGATTCAGAGACTTCCTCTCCTCCGGCAGCAAGATTGTAGGAGAGGAGAGTCAGAGCCCTCATCTCTAATTTCTGAAGCCGAAGAATAGCTCTCCAAGGAGCCTAATATTGTAAATGGCCAAACTGACTTAGTTTAGTTAACAAAACACAGTGTCATGACGGAAATGTGACTGGTGGACAGACTTAATTGGCAATGCCCCTCCCAATATAGAGATACTTTATTAAAGTAACCGTATTCCAGGAATTTGACTTGAACCTTCTCTGCACAAAAATGTTATTTTCCTTTATTTCTTCCAAAAATTGAAATTGTAGATGATTCTCAGGGGATGAAATCATATTATCCAATTTCACACAAAAAAAAATGGTATTGTAATCCAGACAGAATTATAATCCAGTAATTTGCAGTGAGAAAATCAATTGCCCAGGAGACTAAAAATGTTTAAATAATGAAATCAGTATATTCTCTATGCAGAGGAAAGCTTTATGGTCAGACACATTTTAATCGGAAGTTGAAAATAAAAAGAGAGCAACAGAAGTTAATGGGCTAAATCAATATAGGCAATAGTAATAGCATAACTCACATAAGGACCAAAGCACTCATATTTTCAGTCCAGATCATTTGTATTTTGAAAATACATGAGTGAGCACAAGAAACTCTCTGGGTGATTGGATTACCTTCCTCTATGAGACCATGTAACCAACTCATGGCATAGAATTTCCCTAAACAGGGTCAATATCAATGAGGAAATTTGTGGTAATTACTTACAATCACTCAGAAGTACAATAATTACTTTAAATTATAATGCCATGTAATGCTTCCATATAGCATGGCTGTTGTGCTAGGTATTTATTTATAAATGTCTCAGGGAGAAACTGCGGCTAAATTGTTTTATTCTCACTGGTTTCTTATAACTGAATGAATAAATAAATTTGACCAGCTTAAAGTCAAACAAACGCTGTTTTATTCTCACTGGTTTCTTATAACTGAATGAATAAATAAATCTGACCAGTTTAAAGTCAAACACACACTTCAGTTCCTGTGTTCTTCACATTCCTAGGGGACTCCACACTGAACTATACAGATGAGAACACTTTGTTTTATTGTGCACAAACAGATGATAAATTTATATTCTGATTCAGTCCTTCCCTAAGGCTCAACTTCTTCATTCTCATGTTTAAATCTTCTAAATAAGACAGGGATATATTAATTGACATGAAAAATCATAGAATTTATAGAACACAAAAAAGGAAGGAAAATTTATTGTCATGATTTCCCTTTCTGTGATTCTTTTGGAAAAAATGACAGTAGAATCAAACCCTTTCTTATAATTTTCATCTGTGACTTATTTCAAGCACAGTTACCACCTTGGTCATTATATAGTTTCTCAAGTCAGTCCCACAATGATTTGGCCAAGTCTGGAGATACAAAATCAGCAGTGCTGGCATCTTGATCCTCTCTGAATGCCACAGACAGCTCAGAGTTTATCACTGTCTCGCTTTCAGTCCACATGCTGCCAAGAATGTTTTTAATGTTTTATTAAAGTGCAGGGTTCTTCTGATTGTTAAATCCGCATGAGGACAGAGTCTGAGAGCAAAATTTCCTGACGTGTCTCCTACGGAGTGTGTCAAAAGTGATGGCAGACACAGGAATATTCACTGCAATATGGCAGCTGCCAGAGGGAAGCAAATAATAAGCTCTAAAAATGCCAACTTTAACTTAAAAAGAAATCTGTAATTCTTGCACGGTGCGAACCCTGCCTTACCGCAGAATTTTCAGAAGAAGATGCTGAGGAGTATGGGTTCCTTTGCCCGTGAAGCCGACTCTGGGTACATCTGCTTTAGCAACAAAGATCATTTACAGTCCTCTTCTGTTTTGGCCTCTAAACTCTAATCAGAGAGAAAGCAGCACATTTTGAAGAGGTAGTTTGCTTTTGAACCAATTACCAATATCAATCCTGTAGGGAAGTGACCTTTGCAAAGAAATTTTCAAACAACTCATAAAGGTGTCCCTTGGTAATCCCTTGCCAGACAGAACCTTAGAAAAGTACAGGATGCTTAGAATTTTCATGTCTCCCATAAAAGAATATCGCAATGTTATGGATGAATCTGTCAACTCTGGCTCATTAATGCTGATCACAACTATATTTTAAAATCCTTAAAGCCCAAAGTGACTACAAAAGATGTAACTAGTGTCATAGACAAATCTATGTTGCACAATGTATTATTTTGCCCAAATGTTTCAAATTGTATATTTTTTCTATGTACCTGTCATTTAAAAAAATTCATATTTGTTTTTTTATTTTAGTTTTTCAGAGACTATGCAAAATCTTTTCTTAAGTATATGTGTATGAACATTTTCTTTGGACAATATTCCTAACTCTAATTAGATTCACGAACAGTTCTCTAACAGTCAGTTAACAAACACTGCAGGAAATTTTTTCTTTTATATATAGATACCATTGCTATTTCTGCTGTTTGTGTTAAGTGAGACCTCTTATTCCTGGATTCTTTTTTAGATAATAGTATAATGCAGTTTTGCTTAAGAATAGTTTCTGGAGTCCAGTTGTCTGGTTTTGAACCCTGTTCATCGCTTACGTCCTTTGCAACTTTGAGAAAGTTACTCATGTATTCAGACCCACAGTTTTCTCAACTGTGAACTGAAGGTATTAATGATGTGTACGCATGTGCTAACTATGAGGACTAAGTGAGGTGGTAGGAAAGCACTCAGGTCTATGCCAGGCATATAGTAGAAGTTCATTATTTGCAGGATCCAGAATTATTAGATTTTTAAGTTTTATTGAAGTGTAGTTGATCCACAATGTTTGATAATTTCTGCTGTATAACAAAGTGATTCAGAATTATGAGATTTTTGTGTTAGTGGTGGGAAACTATGAAGATATGTCTTAGTGACAAAGACTTTTTGAACAATTCACATTCAAGCAAGGGCTTCAGTATTCTTTTTTTATAATAATTCTATTTGACATTCATTGTTCAAGAGAAAATAAACAAATAATAGTTATCCATCAGTAAGATACTGATGGAATAAAACTGAGGGGATGGATATTGGCATGTTGGTACTGTGCTCAATTTGAGTTTGTATTTGAATTTAACTCATAATTTTACTATACTACTCATTCTGGATGTCTCATAATTCCTTTGTGTACTGATGAAAAACAAAATACAGAACAGAAAAAAGTGTGTTGTCTTGTGCTCTCATCATACCTAAGACTGATCCTTAATTTTTTTAAGTTCTTCAAATTACAATCAGTTAAAAAAAGTTAGCCCATCATATTCTCTAAATGTAAATAAAATGTTTCTCTCCATTAGTCTGCTTTATTTTCTTCAGAATGCTGCTCATTCTCTTAAATTATCTTATCTTTATTCACATTCTTAAGTAACATCTTTTTCTCCCAGAAAAGGAATGAAAACTTTATGATGTAATAGGTCTTGTCTTACTCATTTCTGTGTTCTTAACACCTGGAACGGTATCAGATATGTAGAAGTTGTTTTCTATGTAAATAAATAACATACAGAAAATCCATTATACATCTTGACCATCAAAGATTTTTTTTTTTTTACACAGGATAAAAAGGTAGCAATTAGGCACACAAATTTATGGTGAGAACTACAGTGAGAATAAAAATATTTCTTGGTGGTGAATGTAAAAAAAAAAAAACCTCTGTTATAATTGACATTTTATTGAATCTGAGAAGATGTATTGAATTTGTCTAGGTGGAGCTAAGGGTGAAAAAGAATACCAAAGAGAAATATCTGTGAGGCTGAGGTATTTAAAGTATTTGACAGGGAATAGGATGCTAGCTGGTGAGCACTGAATGAGATTGGGTATAACTCAGACAAGGGCTTGGAGAGTTTTGAATTCTAATCAGGGAAAGAGTATTTTTTTTTTTTTTTTGCCTGAAGAAGTTACCAGGCAACTTGGAACCCCGGCTGTTATCATTGATCCTCCAAACCACAGCAATGACAATGCTGAACCCTTAACTACTGAACCACCAGGGAACTCCACAGTATTTATCCTTTAAATGCTGAGGAGGCACACAGGTAATTTTTGATCAAATGATAATGAAGTCATTGGAGATTTGCTAGAGAGCAATTGTTAAAATCAAAAAGAAAGGTAATGTCGTGTGATCTAGGAGAGAGGGAACGCGAATAATATGAGGGAATGTATGAAAATATTACCAAGGGAAGATAAAATGTAATTGGCAACACATTGCAGTGTCAAACAAGGAAGACACTGAAGTTTTGAGTTTAGGTGACTGAGCAGATGCAGAAATAGGAAAAGATGAAACTAAGGAAATTTGATAGAAAAAATGCTTCGTTTTTTATATAGTCATAGGATATCTGAAGTGATACAGAAGCAGATGTTAGTTTGTATCCACCAACCCCAAATTCCCCATCCATCCCATTCTTCCCCCATCCCCCCAGCAACCACAAGTCTGCTCTCTATATTAGTGATCTGTTTCTGTTTTATAGATAAGATCATCTGTACCATATTTTAGATTCCACATATAGGTGATATCATGTGGTATTTATTTGTCTTATTCTTTCTGACTTACTTCACTTAGTATGAGAATGTCTAGTTCCATCTACATTGCTATGAATGGCATTATTTTGTTCTTTTTTATGGTTGAGTAGTATTCCACTGTATATTTAAGTATTTAATCCATTTTGAACTTATTTTTGTATGTAGTGTGAGAAAGTAGTCAGGTTTGATTCTTTGTCATGCAGCTGTCTAGGTTTCCTGACACAATTTACGGAAGAGACTCTCTCTTCCCCCTTATATATTCTTTCCTCTTTTGTCATCTAAGTTGACCATATAAGTGTGGGTTTACCTCTGGGCTCTCTATTCTATATCATGGATCTAAGTGTCTGTTTTTGTGCCAGTACAGTAGTGTTTTGATTATTATTGCTTTGTAGCATAGTTTGAAATCAGAGAGCATGAAAATTCCCATTTCGTTCTGCTTTATCAAGATTGCTTTGGCTATTCAGGGTTTTGAATTCCTATGCAAATTTTAGAATTATTTGTTCTAGCTCTGTGAAAGTGCTTTTGGTATTTTGATATGGATTATATCTGTAGATTGCCTTGGGTAGTGTTGTTATTTTAACAGGATTAATTCTTCTAATCCATGAGCATAGTGTATCTTTCCATCCATTTGTGTTTTCCAAATCAGGTATTTTATCTCCTTGATTAGATTTGTTCCTAGATAATTTTATTCTTTTAAATGTAATTGTTAGTGGGATTGTTTGCTTAAATTCTGTCTGATAATCTGCTATTATTGTATAACAATAACTGTTATTATTACTGTGCAACTGATTTCTCCATATTAATTTTGTATCCTATAAATTTTCTGAATTAACTGATGAGTTCTAACAGTTTTTTGTGGCATCTTTAGGATTTTTTTATATAAAGCATACTGGTCATCTTCAAATAATGATGTGAGCATCCTTGTCTTGTTGCTAACCTTAAAGGAAATGCTTTCAGATTTTCACTGTTGAGTATGATATTGGCTATGGGCTTGGCATATATGAGCTTTATTGTGTTGAGGTTTGTCCCCTCTATATTTGTTGAAAGTTTTTATCATAAATGTATTTTGAATTTTGCCACTTTTTTTCTGCATCTTTTGAGATGATAATATTTCTATTTTTCAGTGTGTGAATGTGCTGTATCACAATGATTGATTTACAGACGTTGAACCATCCTTGCATCCCTGGGATAAATCCCACATGATCCTGGTATATGACTCTTTTAATGTATTGTTGAATTTAATTTCCTAATACCATGTTGAGAAGTTTTGCATCTAGTTCATTAATAATATTTGCCCTTAATTTTTTACTTTTTGGTGTCTTTGGTTTTGGTATCAGGGTTATGCTAGCATCATAGAATGTGTTTAGAAGTGGTTCATTACTCAAATTTTTGGAGTGGTTTGAGAAACATAGGTATTAACTCTTTAAATATTTGATAGAATTCCTCTATAAACTCATGTGGTCCTGGACCTCTGTTTGCTCTGAGTTTTTTGTTGTTGTTGTTGTTTGTTTTGTTTTGTTATTTTTAAATTACTCATTCAATTTCATTACTGGTAATTGATCTGGTTGTATTTTCTGTTTCTTTCTGATTCAATCTTGGGATATTATACATTTATAGGAATTTATTCAGGTCTTTTAGAGTGTTCATTTTATTGGCATATAATTATCTTTAGCAATCTCTTATGATCTTTTGTATTTCTGTGGGATCAGCTGCTCATCTATAAAATTCTTTATTTCCCTTTCAAATATGAACGATAGGCTTACTGATAAGAGTGTTCTTGTTTGTAGGTTTTTCCCTTTCATCACTTTGAATACATTGTGCTGCTCCCTTTCAGGCTGCAAAATTTCTGCTGAAAAGTAAGCTCATAATCTCATAGTTCCCTTGTATGTCACTATTTGTATTTTTCTTTATTTTTTGTCACTTTAATTATAACATTTAATTATAACATTTAATTATAACATTGGGATCATCTTGTTTGGGAGTCTCTGTACTCTTGGATCTGAATGTCTGTTTTTCTTCCCAGGAATCACTATAACACAGCTCGTAGCAATGCCAGAACCTTAATGCATTGAGCAAGGCCAGGGATTGAACCAACAACCTCATGGATACTAGTCAGATTTATAACCTGCTGAGCCACAACCAGCCTGTTTTATTTTTTAGTGTCCATATAGAAATGTTGTCATACACTATTTGTCTCTCTCTGTCTGACTTATTTTACTTAGCATAATATTCTCCAACTCCATTTTTTAGTGTCCATATAGAAATGTTATCGTACACTATTTGTCTCTCTCTGTCTGACTTATTTTACTTAGCATAATATTCTCCAACTCCATTCATGGCATTGCATATGGCAAATTTTCATTCTGTTTTATGACATATATATGTGTATATATACCTTATCTTTATCCATTCTTCTGTTGATAAACACTTATATTACTTTTTCTCCGTATCCTCACCAACACTTATTATTTGATGAGTGCCACTATGACAGGTATGAGGTGGTATCTTGTGGTTTTGATATGCATTTCCCTGATGATTTTTAGTGTAGAGTATCCTTTCATGTGCCTGCTGCCTGTCTGCAAAAGACAACCCACTGAATGGGAGGGATATTTTCAAATGATATTACTAATAAGGGGTTAATATCCAAAACATATGAACAGCTCATAACATTCAATATCATAAAACAACCTGATTAGAAAGTGGGCAGAAGACATGAATAGGTGTTATTATTATTTTGTGATATAATTTTCACATGATGATGGACACTAAAACATGCCCCTTAAAAAAAAACATGACTTTTCCCAAATGATTTTGCTCATTGTATATCTTCAATTGAAAAAATGCTTTAGAAATCTCATCAAAGTCTTAAGCCTATAGGAAGAGTGCTACATAAATTATGTAGAATACATTTGTAATTATTTATGAATACTCTCAAAGAGCAGGGATTATGACTGCAAAATTAAGAAACAAAAACCTAATATAACATGTAATAGCACTTTGATTTTGTATTTACTCAGCTGAAGAAATTTCAGGAAAATTAAACATTTAAAATGTTTTCTTTGTTCATATTTTATTTCTTTTCCTTTTTACACCACAGGGGAATTTTCTTAATTAAATTATGTAATTCAGAGTATTGTAGAAATTACATAAAAGCTTATTTATATGCTTTTGCCAAATCTATCACTAAAATTTAGTTGTCTTTCACTAACATGACTTTATGACTATTGTCTAACCACAGTTCAAATGGGGAAATTTTAAAACTTGTTCTGTTGGATCTCAGTCTTAATTAGTCAATAGTGAATTTAATTGTCACAGGGCCTTTTCTTTTGATTTTTCAGCTGACTGAACTCACTTACCCTTGACACAAAAGATGGCAGTCTTGATCCTTGCTTGTTCATGAAATCTCTAGCCTAAAAGCCCTTCTTTCTTTGATGAGCTATTTTCACACAGGTCATTCTGATTAAATACAACCTGTTTGTAGCAAATAATTCACTCACTATCTTTCCTTCTGGCAGAAGAGTTTTGCTGATAATACAAAAACAAATAGGTTGCAAAAATGTGGATGAAAGGTTACAAACTTTCAGAGGAGGCAGAGGTGAATAAGAAATTGGAGGAATTATACCTCACCAAAAAACACATGAATTAAGTTGTCATCATCTCATCTCTAACTGGATGGACCCGGTCATGAACAGGATTTCTTCATCACATTTTTCTCTACTCTCTCAGGAATAAGAAATCTGGCTTTGTGAACTCGACTCTAGCTAAGGGGACTTACGTGGAAGTATTGCCAACTTCAGTTTTCTTATAGATGCTACACTCTTTTCCAATGCACAGAGCTAGCTGTAAGTTATGATTATTGATCACTTAATTAAGGACTTTTTGGTATTCTAGGATTCCATTGCTCTATGCTACTTTAAGGGGGCTGAAATATCATTACATATTGTTGTTGTAATATTGTTTCAGGCACTCCAAGATTTCTTTGATCTGCTTTGCTCTTTCATCAATCCTTCTTCTGTTTCTGTCCTTCTGTGCTCGTCATTGAGACTCTCATCACTGGTCACTCATTTGCACATCACCACTAAACTCTGCCGGTTCTCTTGCCCCACTTGAACCTTCTTCCTTCACTGAAGAGGAAGATTTTTGTTGCTGTTGTTATTGGGAGGGAAATCTGAGTAGATCTGCTGGTCAGAGTAAAGAAACACCCTTGAAAAAGATTGTCCTAAAGTCTTCATACAGCAGAGCTAAATTTTGCAGAATAAGCACTTAAGCCGAATGGGTCCAGTTTTTCAGAGGACCAAAGGGCAGAGCGGCTTGAAGCCAAAAGAATAGATGAGTCATTAGTGGTTAGTAATTTATATTAAAATTGTATGATATATTAAGTATATATAATAAATCAATTTCCAGTTCTGCATAATGTAAGTAATGCTTACATTATGAGTTTATATTTTTATTTCAAACATATGAAACATTAATTTTATTATTTTCCTATTGTGAATTCTTTTAAAATGAAACATTAGCATTTATAACAATATTTTCATAGTACATGCAATATGTAGCAAAGCATCTACATTGTCATTTGATCACACATTACAGTTTTTTGATGTATAGTATATGTAAATTTGTCTTATTAGTTAAAAATAATACTTTAAAAACAGCTTGTATAGAATGCAATATTTACTTTCTATTTGGTACTCTGATTTCAGATATCTTTCATGAATGCAAATATTTAGATTAATTCAGACCGAGGTGCAAAAGTTTCTTCTTTTCGGAATACTTGAACTTTAAATAAGGTTATTTCCAAATGTCAAGGCTAATTGTCTATACTAATGACATCTTACAAATTGTGTTATATATGATTGGTCAAGCATTTTTAATGAATGAAAAACTCTTCACTTTTCATTAAGTCGAATTTTGCAGGAAATATTTGTTCTGTGTTTATAGTTAAAGATGATCTTACATTTTGTTCAACAGGAAAGATAAGGGACATTGTTGACACTCAGTAATTATAATGATTAAGTTTCCATCATTGGAGGCATCTTGATTACTTTTGTAGAGCCTCCTTCATATTATACTCTGCATATGAGAAGCATAAGGTCTTGGGATTATTTTAAAGCTATCATCAAATGGCATTGGTTCTATAAGGATACTTTTCAAAGAAGGAAAATGCATTTTTCGTTTAAGTTTTCGAGTAGCTGTGACGCTACCTCCTCCACCCCTTCTGGTCCATCTGTCATCCCCAAGACGATTTCCTCAAAATCATGAAAAGCTGCTTCCTATTAAAGAGACTAATGGAAAGCCGCACACTGACTTTACAAACAACTTATGTTTGCCTGTGCTGTAGAAAGAGAGTGTACAACTGCTTTTTAAAAAAAATGGGCTTAAAACCTGCAGAGGTTCATATACAGGCCTCTGAAAACGTTTTGAGGGAATTCTTTCCCAGAATAGTTACTTAGACTTTGGCTTTCATCTGAGGTGCAGCTGATCATAACAAAAGCAATTGCAGCCAAGCCTTGGGGGTTCCCTTTCTCTGTCGTTACAATCGGCACCCCGCTGCATGAAATATCAATGCGCTGAAGCCTGTCAGGACAATGAACACAGCGATAGTGACTCAGTGGTATAAATGAGGTTAATAACTTGTGAGAGAGCGAAGCTTTGTTCCTAGATCCTTCCCATTTTCTTCTCTGCGCAGTGTCTTTCTTTAGAAATACTGCCTGTCGGTGGAGGGCAGATGGCTCTGGTCATAAAGCTAATACACTGTGCTTCAGTAGTCCTGGAAATCATTTCTGAAGTCACCCTAATCTGCCTCTCCTCTGCTATGTTTTGTTTTTGCTCCTGAAAGCTTTTATTATTCCCCAAGACTTCAAGCTGAGCGTAAAGCTTTTCGGCTGCTTCTTAGGCCATTTCTAATCAGGGGTAACACTTGGATTTTCAGACTTTTTTGTAATTCCAACTTTTTTAAATACACAAAGCATGTTGTGAAGGAAATAAAGAGAATTTTGAAAGTGTCACAGCCCTGCTTTAATACCGCCTTTTGTCATCCACATGTACTTTTCCTTCTCTTCTCTGTCCCATTTCCCTACCGTCCACTCAAGAGGAAGCTTGCTGTCTGTGGCTGTTGCTTTCTTCCTGCGTTCTATCTCACAAGCTATACTGAAGACACAGAATATCATAACAGACTAAGAAAAATATATAAATGTATATATTTTTTAGTTGCCACGGACTACAAGGCAACTGAATTCATTTGATTTTTTTCAGTACCAATATGTCCCTTGTTTCTTTCTTTCTTTCTTTCCTTCTTTCTTTCCTTCTTCCTTCCTTCCTTCCTTCCTTCCTTCCTTTCTTTCTTTATTTTTTTTTTTACTTCTTAGGGCTTGCACCCATGGCATGTGGAGGTTCCCAGGCTAGGGGCCTAATCAGAGCTACAGCTGCCAGCCTATGCCACAGCCACAGCAGCATGGGATCTGAGCCACATCTGCAGCCTACACCACAGCACATGGCAACACTGGATCCTTAACCCAGTGAGCGAGGCCAAGGATCAAACCTGCAACCTCATGGTTCCTAGTCAGATTCGTTTCCACGGCACCATGATGAGAACTCCCAGTATGTCCCTTGTAATCGGATTTGATTGTTATTATTATTATTATTTTTGCTCATGACCATTCGTTGGCTTTCCTTTCCTACTCCTACTTGCTGAAGATCTGCAGGCGTTTAGCGAATGGAACTAAGCACTCCTGAAGGGAAATCAAATCACAAAAGGATGAGAAAAAATTTACTCCAGCATTTATCACATTAACTGAAACAAGATAGCCAGGTTTGTTACCTTTCCCTTTTGGTAACCTTTTCCTTTTCTGTGCTTTTGTCTCTTAAAATACTTGTAGTGATACTGTAATAGTAGTTAAAAAGTTGTATAGTGCTTCCTATGTGTCAGGCAGTGATTTGACATGTATTAACTCCTGAAAAGTAGATGGTGTTATTAGCCTGCATTTGTAAAAGAGAACAATCAGATAATCTTCACAGTGGCTCAAAAATTTGAATGGAAATCAAGTACTTTGCTCAGGGTCACACAGCTGACAAGTGGCAAACCTTAGCCAGAGAATCTAGCTCTGGAGATCACATTCTCAGGCACCACAGCTACACACTGAAACATATTTATGTAGAATTTAGAAACAGAAGTAAGAGCATTGGTTACAGTCAGCTAATTCTGCTTGGAAACACAATTCTCCTACTTAATGGAATTCACAATAGTGGGCATAATAATTCTTTTCTTAAGCCTCAGCTTCTTTATTGGTGAAATGAACCTACAAACCTGTTCCCACTGTGAAATGATGAGGATTCAATATAAAAATATGTAGATACCATCCCTAATTTTCTGGTGAGAGAAACAGAAACGTAGAGATTAAATGGCATGTGTGGATACAGAGTGTACAAAGAGTGAAGGTAGGATTTGAATAATAATTTTTCATATGTCCATATATATCTTCCATACCCTTGGCCAATAAAATTATCCTCTCCAGGTATCCTCATTCCTTCCCCCTACACCTAGTGTCTGCTTTGTTCTTGGGATCCATTGATTTAAGTATTCCATTCTTCTCATCTTTATTGAATCTTGCTACTGTATTCCATAATGGCCACACCATTCTATATTCCCAACAGTATACAAGTGTTCCAACAATATAAAAGTATTTCTTTATATCCTTGCCAACCCATGTTATCTTTTTTTTTGGATAATAGCCATCCTAACAGGTATGAAGTGATATCTCATCATGGTTTTGAATTGCATTTCCCAGACAATTAGTGATGTGGAACATCTTTTCATATATCTGTTGACCATTTATAGATCTTCTTTGGAGAAATGTCTATCACGTCCTTACCATTTTTAATCTAGTTGCTGTTTTTGTTTTTGCCATTGAGTTGTAGGAGATCCTTTTATATATTAAATACTGACCCTTTATCAGACATATGATTTGCAAATATTTCCCCATTCCATGGGTTGCATTTGCATTCTCTTGATTGTTTTCTCTGCCATGCAGAAGTGTTTTGGTTTGATGTAATCCCATCTCTATTTTTGCATTTGTTGTTCGTGACATTTATGTCACTATCCAAGAAAGCATTGTCAAGGCCAATGTCATACAATTTTTTCTTTGTGTTCGCTTCTAAAAGTTTTATAGTTTTATGTCTTACATTTAAGTTTTAGTCCATTTTGAGTTTTTTTTTTTTTTTGTAGTATGGTATAAGAGTCCAGTTTCATTCTTTCACATGTATATATCCAGTTTTCCCAATAACACTTATTGAAGAGACACTTATCCTTTCCCCGTTGTGTACTCTTGATATCTTGATCCTAAATCAGTGGGCAGTATATGTGTGGATTGATTTGGGGGCTCTCTAACCTATTCATTTATTTATGTTTCTGTTTTTATGCCATACCATATGGTTTTGACTACTATAGCTTTATAATATAGTTTAAAACCAGGAAGTGTGATTCCTCCCACTTTGTTCTTCTTTCTCTAGGTTGCTTTGCCAATTTGAGTACTATTATAGTTTCATATAAAATTTAGGATTTGTATTTCTTTTCAGTAAAAGAAGCTATTGGAATTTTGATAGGGATTTCATTGAATTTGTAGATTGCTTTGAGTAGCATAGGCATTTTAACAATATCAGTTCTTCCAATCCAATAATATTGGGTGTCTTTCTATTTTTGGGAATCTTTAATTTCTTTAATCAATGTTTTGAAGTTTTCAGTTTACAAGTTTTTCTCTTTCTTGGTTAAGGATTTTTTAATTATTTTTGATGCTATTTTAAATGGGTCTGCCTTATTAATTCCCTTTTCATATAGTTTATTGTTAATATATGGAATCTCAGCTGACTTAGAATGTTGATTTGGTATCCTGAAACTTTAGAGTGAATTTGTTTATTAAAAGAGTTTTTATTTTTCCTGGGCATGTGTGAAGCCTTTAGAGTTTTTTTTACATATACGATAATGTCATTTGCCAACAGAGATAGTTTTATTTTTTCCTTTCTGATGTGTATGCCTTTTATTTCTATTGCTTGCATAATTGCTATGGCTAAGACTTCCAGTGCTGTGCTGAATAGAAGAGGTGAGAGTGGGCTCCGTTGTTTAATTTGGTCAAGCTTACCACTTGGTATAATATTAGCTGTTGAGTTGTCATACATGGCCTTTATTCTATTGAGGTAAATTCCTTTTGTACCTAGTTTTTTGAGAGTTTTTGACATGAAAGTCTATTGAATTTTGTCAAATGGTTTTTCCTTCTCATAAAATTAAAAATAGAACTACCATATTATCCAGAAATCCTACTTCTGGATATATAGCCAAAATAATTGAAATTAGGATCTCAGGTATCCATATCTCCATGTTCATTGCAGCATTATTTGTTAAGCCAATCTGTGGAAATGACAAACATGTCCATCAATGAAGATGGATAAAGAAAATGTGTCATATACATACAAAAGACATTATTATTTAGTCTATAAAAGAAAGGAAATCCTGCCACATGGAACATCATGGATGTACCTGGAGGACATCATGCTAAGTTAGAAAAATCAGTCCCCAAAGGACAAACCTTGCATGATTCTATTTACTTGAGATATCTAAAATTGTCAAATTCATAGGTATAGGGAGTAAAATGATGGTTACCAGGGGATGGAGGAAGTGAAAAATGGGGAGCTGCTTTTCAGTGGGTACAAACTTTCAGGTATGCAGGAAGAATAAGTTCCAGACATCTGCTGATTGACAGTGTACCTATAGTTGACAGTACTCTATCGTGTCCTTAAAACTTTGTAGAGGCTACATCTCATATTAAGTTTTTTTACCACGATAAAAAAGGAGAATAAAGAAACTTGCTACTGTATATCTAGTCCCCTAAGGATCAGCTTGCTTTTTTTCATACCCAAGTTAATCTCAGAATTAAAGATTTGCTGAAAGTGAGGAATATAAGGGACTATAGGACTTCCTAGATAATTATGAACTGTAATGGGGACTTCCCTTCGTGGCTCAGTGGTTAACGAATCCGACTAAGAACCATGAGGTTGCGGGTTCGATCCCTGGCCTTGCTCAGTGGGTTAAGGATCCGGCATTGCTGTGAGCTGTGGTGTAGGTTGCAGATGCAGCTCGGATCCCACGTTGCTGTGGCTGTGGCAAAGGCCGGCAGCTACAGCTCCTGTTAGACCCCTAGCCTGGGAACCTCCATATGCCGCTGGTGCAGCTCTACATAAAGGCAAAAAGACAAAAAAAAAAAAAAATGAATTGTAATGGCATTTAATGACAGTGCCATTGCTTTCTAGTCCCATAATGTAGAGTAGAACTTTGGCCTGGCAAGGATGACACGTTGGGCCAGAAAATAACTTTCTACACTTCTCACTGCATAGTGCGTTAATTTCCTCTTGCCTTGCTTACATGAACTGCGCAGTACTGACCTCCAACAATGCTATGAAAATAACTATTAAGGAAATAAATTGATCAGCATATGTTTTTTTCTCGAAGAACTTTTAAAGATTTAACTAAGTTTACAAACCTGATGACCAAACATTTAGGAAATATCCACTAACCTCACTTCTCCAGATAAAGGGCCACTTTTACATTCTCTTCAAATTTTATAATTCAGGATCATCATCATGTTTCTCATTCCTCTTTATTGTTTCCCAAATGTGCCCCATATAGTGCTTTAAAAATTAAAACAACAACAAAAAATGTTCTGGATCTACTTGCTAGTCATGAGACCAGTAACACATTTTTTTCTGCTTTTTTCTTTTTTATTATTTATTTTTTATTATAGTTGATTTACAATATTTTGTAAATTTATGCTGTACAGCAAAGTGACCCAGTTACATGTACATGTTCTTTTTCTCACATAGCCTCCATCATGTTCCATCCCAAATGATTAGATATAGTTAGTTCTCTGTGCTATATAGAATGATCTAAATGCTTATCCACTCCAAATGCAATAATTTCATCCACCAACCCCCAAATCCCAGTCCATCCCACTCTCCTCCACTTCCCCTTGGCAGCCACAAGTCTCTTCTCCATGTCCATGAGTGTGCTTGTTTTCAGTAGATAGGTTTATTTGTGCCATATATTAGATTCCAGATATAAGTGATATCATATGGTATTTGCCTTTCTCTTTCTGACTTACTTAGTACGATAATCTTTAGATCCATCCATGTTGCTGCAAATGACATTATTTTGTCCTTTTTTATGGATGAGTAGTTTTTCATTGTGTACGTGTATCACATCTTCTTAATCCAGTCATCTGTCATTGGACATTTAGATTGTTTCCATGTCTTGGCTATTGTGAATAGCCAATGAACATAGGGGTGCATGTATATTTTTGAATGAAGGTTTTGTCTGGATAGAGGCCCAGGTGTGGGATTGCTGGATCATATGGTAGTTCTATATTTAGTTTTCTGAGATACCTCCATACTGTTTTCGATAGTGTTTGTACCAATTTACATTCCTACCAGCAATGTGGGAGGGTTCTGTTTCTCCACACCCTTTCCAGGATTTTTTATTTGTAGACTAATTAAGGATGGCCATTCTGATTGGTGTGAAGTGGCACTTCACTGTAGTTTTGATTTGCCTTTCTCTAATAATTAGTGATGTTGAACATTTTTTCATGTGCTTTTGGCAATCTGTATATCTCCTTTGGAGAAATGTCTATTCAGGTCCTTTGCCTATTTTTCAATTTTTTTTTTCTGCTGTTGAGTTGTATGAGTTATTTATATACTTTGGAGATTAAGCCCTGGTCAGTTCCATCATCTGCAACTATTTTCTCCCATTCTGTAGGCTGTCTTTTTTTTTTTTTAATGGTTTTCCTTGCTGTGCAAAAGCTTGTCAGTTTGATTAGATCCCACTGGCTTATTTTTGTTTTTATTTCTTTTGTCTTGGGAGACTGACCTAAGAAAACATGTCTACATTTGATGTTGCAGAATGCTTTGCCTATGTTCTTTTCTAGGAGTTTAATGGAGTCTTCTTGTCTTATGTTTAAGTCTTTAAGCCATTTTGACTTTATTTTGTGCATGGTGTGAGGGTTTGGTCTAGTCTAGTTTCATTGATTTACATGCAGCTGTCCAGTTTTCCCAGCACAGCTGGCTGAAGATACTTGTCCTTTTCCCATTTTATAGTCTTGCCTCCCTTGTCAAAAGTTAATTGACCATAGGTGTCTAGGTTTATTTCTGGATTTCCTATTCAGTTCCACTGGTCTGTATGTCTGTTTTGGTAGCAGTACCACACTGTCTTGATTGTTGTAGCTTTGTAATATTTCCTAAAGTCTGGGAGAGTTATGACTCCTGCTTGCTTTTGTTTTTGTTTTCCCTCAGGATTGCTTTGGCAATTCTTGGTCTTTATGGTCTCATACAAATTTTTGGAATATTTGAATTTCTATATGCTAACAGTGAAATATTAGAAAAGGAATATAAAAATACAATACCTTTTAATATTGCATCCAAAAAATTAAGTACCTAGGAATAAACCTGACCAAGGAGGTTAAAGACGTATATGCTGAGAACTCTAAAACATTAATCAAGGAAATTAAAGAGGATCCAAAGAAATGGAAAAACCCCATGCTTCTGGATCGGAAGAATTAATATTTTTTAAATGGCTGTACTACCCAAAGCAGTCTACAAATTTAATGCAACCTCTATCAAATTACTCACAACATTTTTCTGCTTCTTTCTAATCTGTAGAGAAGCCCTGTGTAAGTCCAGTACATCCCTCATTGTACTTCTTTCAAGCAAGAAGTCTCCTAAATAGATTTATTTCATCCTTGTCTTTGTTCTGCTTGTACTCTTTAAATCCTTGAATAGTACAGTATTTTTATAACATATTGTGACTTTGTTCTCTATTAATCTAGTTAAGATTATATAAAAATAAAATATTTAGTAAGAATGTTGGGTTCCACATAAAATATTCAGTTGGAGGACAGTATGCAGTATGAAATAGTCCCAATCCCAAAGGTGGTTCCAGTATGCTTGGGGAGGTGCAAGAGGTGATGACTATATGGTAACATACTAAACTCTGTTTAAGTGATTAGTACAAGCTACCAAACCCAAAATGCTGTCAGTAAGTTCTATGGAAACTTCTCTGTCATTTCAGAAATGATGAAGAGCAGGAAAACATGGGAGTTTCTAAAAGTTTGGGAGATTTTTAAAAATGCTCTTCATACGATGCTGTGCCAGGCATGGATTATCCGGACAGAAACCAAAGTCTCTGCTATGGTGGAGTTCACTATGAAGCAAGGATGACAGACTAGACTGAAAAGCAGAAAGCACTCTCTCATGGTAAGTGCAATAGTAAATATATACATAGCAGGCTGGGAACAGAAGGGAAGGAAATTTGGCATTCCTGGAGTTGGTAGGTCAGAAAGAACATCTTCGCAAAGAAAACTGCATCTTAGACACGGAGAGCAGCTTAAGCAAAGGCACACAGGTGAAATATCATGAAGCTTCCTTTGAGCTCTGAGCAAATTCCTAATACTGGAGAATAAAGGGCAAGACTAGCATGACAAGAGCTCCAGCTGGGAATATATGATGGAACAAATTTCTCCACAAAATAAATATGATTCTGGTCCTGTATTCATCAAATCAGACCTTACACTTATGGGCAGGTCAATTAGGAGGTGCCCTAAGTCACGGACCCTCACAGAAAGAAATATGGCTAGTAATTCTGTGATCACTTTTATAAGCTTTGGAGATAACACACATATTTACCCAGTATGATCTATCTGATAATCTCGCGTCTTTTCCTCCTTACGTTAAAATGTGCATTTTCCTAACTACTTCCTCTAACTAAAGCAGGAAGAAGGATGGCAGGAGAAGGCAATAGAGGCGTCTTTATTAACCGAGACATGTCCCTTTGTGCTTTCATCAACATAATAGATCCTTGAGTGTTAAGACTGACCTTTGGTGAATAGTGAACTTTTAGATGGAGTCCGTTACATTAGAGCTGCAAACTAGAGGGCACTTGTGCCTTCAGTTAATGCTCAGATATTTTTAACTGATAATAACTGTGGACAGAATGTTAGAAAATTTATTTTTCATATTTCAGGTTACTAATTAAACCTATAATTGCAGTTTTACTCTAAACCAAAGTATTTCCTTTGGCATTTTCCCATACTTCTAATTTCTCAGGTTTGGTTATGTTTGTAAATCAATGTCTTTATATCCGTGACTTCTTACTAAATACGTTTCATAACGTGCATTACAAAGTTTCCAATGTTATTGGTTACACATTTAAAGAAACAATTGCAAAACGCCTATCAATTTTATTTGGTCAGCAGATGGCAGTGTTTCTGAGTTGGTGAGTACAACTTCCTGTTTCCTATCCAATTTAAACTTTAGGCT
This sequence comes from Catagonus wagneri, assembly GCA_004024745.2. Lineage (NCBI taxonomy): Eukaryota > Metazoa > Chordata > Mammalia > Artiodactyla > Tayassuidae > Catagonus > Catagonus wagneri. Next base: position 28,628,401 of record PVHT020000886.1, on the reverse strand, counting down.
TTGAAATATAGATTTTTTTCTATTCGGAATTCCAATTCCGTAGATCTATACTGAGAACTGCTTTAGTATATTTGGAAAGATTAAAAGTAATGAATCTGGAAAATAGCTCCCTCATAATTCTGCTCCACACTCATCCTTCCTTTCTTCCTTTCCTCCCCCCTCCTCCTGCCTCTCTTCCTATTTCCCCTCATCCCTTCTTTACATCCTCATTCCCTGACTCCTCCTATATTTTCCCCACCATTCTTTCATCCTTTCTCCTTTCCTGTTTGAGTAGAAGTCACCTGCAGGAGTGTGTATGGAAACATATTTTCACTCTGAGAAAAATGCTTTTAAGAGTCAGACAAATTGATAGATTGCTGACTTATTTAAATAGACCAAATTATCTCATTTTTAGCATGTGAAAAATAGAATATTTTTGAAATGCACATGACAATTCTAACAGATTTGATGAATAAATTGCTATTTAAGCTTTGTACTTGGAATTATCTGTATTTGGGGGAGTTGGGAGTGAATTTATAGAGTGTGACAATTTGTATTTTATGATGTCAAATTGTTTTATTTGCATGTCAGAAGGAAAATCTAAAATATATATATTTTTTTTACTTAGGAATCTGTAGGACTTACTTTTAAAGTAAAAATGCCCTGTACTTTTGAGCTGTTGAGTTTTGCCATAGGTATTTTTCAGAACTAATGATAAAATGATAGATAATATTTGAAGCAAGAAAAAATGACAAACTATATAGTGAATAAAGTCTATTTTCATTCTGAAAGCTTACTTATAAAAAGAAAGGGACAAATCTTAATTAAGGCCATTAATAGCTCTTGATCAATGAGAGTTCATTGGGGTTTTTAAAGTGTGTTTAACTTTTAGCACTTGTGTGCCTCTTATTAAGAACCAACACTCAGTGAACATGTTTACTTATATGATATGGATATAGTGGCTTCTAAATCCTCAGTCTATTGTTCGTACAGAAGTTGTTTCTAGGAGTGGGGATTTCCTATCACCTGCAAGCAAGGCATCCATCGGTGAAAGCTTCAGTTATGTTTGAGGGGAAGTAACATCCTGTCTCAATCAAGTCTTTGCCTACTGTATATTCAACATTACTCTGAGTAATACCTTTTCTCCGAAGTGCCCAAGGAAGGCCCTGAAGATATAGATGAACATGTTCCAAGGTTGTAGGGACTTCTGAGCCTAATAGTTTAGAGAGAACCTGAGCAAGCCCCAAATACTTGGGAAGAAAAAATAGAGAGGAGCTCCATAAAGTTTACAATCTAAGACAAAGGTCATTATCGTGTTTTTTGTTCAAATTTAAACTCTAACATATAATAGGTTGCTATTTTAAATGCATATAATAACCATGCCTTACACTTATTGAATATTACTACATCTCAGGAACTTTAAGCACTAAATATACTCTTATTATGGTGATGATACAGCTGAGGTAACAAGCTTAGAAAAATCACTCAGCCACATATTTTTTTTTTATTCTCAAGAGAATAAGGACACATTGAAAATCTTTAAAATCAGCCAACCAACTAACCAACACATGGACATGCAAGGGTAGCGTGATTAAAGACAGGTTGTAGAGTACTACCTCTGAGAGCATTATAGACGAATCTTGGTGGAGAGAGAGCGCAGAGGTGGGCCAGACAGGGGGCGGCAGCTAAGATCTGGACACGGCAGTAACAGTAAAAACTGAGAAGTGCAATCACTAGGGACATCTAAAGTTGAGCTTGACATAATTTCTTTTGTTTTGAGAGCAAAAGTAAATGGAGTCCACCTACCTCTATATTAAGCTCTCTGAGCTTCTCTGCTCTTTGATTTCTACTCAAAGGGTTAGGGAACTCAGTAAGTATAAGTATACTGATGTGCAGGTTGTTTTCACACTTTGAAATTTTAATGTGATTTTTCCCCCTAAGATAGAGCTGTAATTACACATGCGGCTGGATTTAATTTGAAATGGATAACATTAAGTGCCCCTCTTGTGCCTTCCTAGAGGCACAAATCAAAATTCACAAAGGTTAGCAAAGGGAGGAATGAAGCAAGCCCCGTTTCTTCTCTGAGGAAAAAAAAATCAGAAGGATAATGTTAGTGGTTTGACAATAAAAAGTAGTCCACGTTTGCATAATCAAAAATTAAATTGCTTTTTGTAAATAGGAATGCTCTCAATAAAATAGGGGAAAAAATGAAAAAGCACACCATAGACACAAACAATTTATCACTCTCAAAGTAAACAAAAAATAATTTGATATATATACATTTAATAATAAAAACAACTAGAATTCAAGACATTCTCACTAAGATCTATTAACTTTAAGAGCTCTTTCTTCCCTTCAACTTAGTGTGTGCTCTTGAATAGCTTTAATCATCCATGTCAGAAAATTCACTCAAATGGAAACTTTGGACAAGAAGCTTTGGGGGGGGCATTTCTTTCTGAGCTAAATAAGAAATCTTTCCCAAGGAAAGCAGGCTTTCTGAGGTGGAGTATTAGTCTTATTGGAATGTATGTGTTCCATAGCCCCTAGACTTTTGTACACTTAAATAAAAAAGGAAATATAGGCAGGTGAAACAAAGATGACATACTACATTCTTACTGTGTACCAGACACTTTATATTTTCTCCTCTCTGTGGCCTCATTATAATCCTCATTTTACAAGTGACAAAATTGAGGATGAAAGAAGTTAAATAACATGCACAAGGACAAACTCCAGACACTACCTTGAGACCCCACATTTATAATTACTTTACTGTCACCTTGGATATTTCACACTTAATAAATGCAAAATTAAAATATTAATATTTCATGTTTAATGTTTAGGATATATTTTCTGAGGGCAGTATTTTCTTGATTAAAAACCAGTTAGGACATTATGAAAATATCTAGATATGTTTGTACACTTCAGAGTGATTGCAAAGGGGAAAATACAAACATTAGCATTATGGAAGACAGCTTATTGCTCTACCTGCATTTAATTAAAATACTAAAATTTTTAATAGTGTTTCTTGTTTAGGAAAAAAATAAAGTGCAAATAAACTCCCAGATGGTCATTGATACTCTCAAGTCTCTAGATGTTCATTATACTTTAAATGATAGTAAGATAATTAGTTTTGAAACTATAAATGGCAGGCTGAAAATTAGTGTAATGTATATATTATAGGCCAAGTGAGAATAACTGTCCAACTGCCTTATGACTGATCTGTCTCTATTTTGGTGGATAGATAAAGCCTGTATGTATGCAGATTAAATAATGATTTAAAATTTAAATAAACTTCCAAGGACTTTTATGTTGCTAAAGATATTTATAAATTTTATTTTATTTTAAAAGTAATATCAGTTTTTATGTAATTGTATTTTGGAATAATTTTAACATGGTGTAAAGAGTGCAGAAAATTTGCACTTACAGAAATGTTTCAGTAGAATTTTCACATAGCTTTTACCCAGACTCCCTCATTGATGATATTTTACTAAATTTGCTCCATCACCGCCTTTTACTCATTGCATATAAATGTCAATAATTATGAAGGGTATGAGATTTTATCCTGCTTGCAAGCAAGCTAACAAGTTACCTTGACATAGTGTCATAGAGACTGGCAGAAATCAAAAGACTTTGGGTTCAGAGACTTCATTATTACTCGTTGAGATTTTATTACTCAAGACACAGCAGGGAGCATTAGCTCCGTATTCCCATTGGTTCCTCTTGCCCAGTACTATGGGGACGATGGTGGAGATGACGAACACACAGGGGTCTTTATTACGAGCAACTGCAAACTTAGAAAAGCCTCCGTCTTATATGGGGGCTGCTCTGTACCTGCCCAACATTCATCTTAGAGGAAAACATCAAGTTTATTATCCTGGTCATAAAATAAAGCTTCTCTTCACCCAGCAGAAGGAGACATTACCTCTGTCTTCCACAGTTATTAGTTCTACAAGCATCCTTGCAAAGATAGTATGGGATAAAACCTTTCTCTAGATGGGTAGAAAGGCAAAGAGCCATGGAGAAAAATTGCCCTACAGTGAATACCTGTTATCATATCATTCTTCCCTTTTCAACTGTTGAAAGTAGTTTCAGATATGGTGTCCTATCATTCTTTAATAATACAATGCATATTTTGCACAAACAAGACGTTCTCTTACAAAACATAGCATAAACATACAAATCTGAAAATCAGTATCAATAAAACATTACCATGCAAAGTCCATTCAAATGTTGTTAACAGCGCAACAATATGTCTCTCTCTCTCTCTCTCTTTTTCCCCTTTTTTGTCAAAGATCTACTCTAGCTTTCACATCTCTTCATTTTTCTTCAATCTGGAACATTTCTCCAATCTTACGTTGTCCTTCACAACCTAGACTTTTTAAAGTAATGCAAGAATTCCCATCTGGAGGATTTCCCTCAATCTGTTTCTGTTGAATGTTTCCTTATATATAGGATCAGTTTGTGACTTTCGAGAATACCAAAAAAATGATGCTGTGGCTTTCAGGGACTCATATCACGAGAATAGGACCTCTTCCTGTCCCTCACTGAAACTTTACCTTTGATCGGCTGGCTAAGTTGCAAAATTGTCTGCAGATTTTCTCTACTGAAATCTCATGGTTTTTCCTAATGTAACTTTTAAATACTTGGGGAGGGATTACCATGAATCTGCCCTAATATTCTGTCATCAAATTTCTGCTCACCGGTTCTACACTGATGCTCCCTGCCTGAATCAACATCCACTCTAATAGTTTATTTTCTGTTCTTCTCATTCTTCCTATTTGTGTTGTGCTTTGACATAAAAATTAGATTTCCTGCTTTCAACACATGCAATTATCCATTTGTTTATTTATAGCCATATGAATTGAGGAATTACAGTTTTATCTAATGTAATATAAGCCATTACTGTTGATATTCTTGATGCACAAATTTTTCTGTATTTAGTAAGTAGAAGCCTCTTTAAACTTACATTTATCTGCATTTGACATGTCTCTATACTTCTTTGAGAACTTAAATTTCTATCACAAAAATGTGTTCCTGTTTCACCTGGTACTTTTCTGCTTGAAATGAGTCATTAAGTAATTTCTTGAAGTGTAATTCATTCCTTATAGCAAAGGATAGTATCTGTGTACCAAGATCTATGTACTTGGTATCCTCATAGCTATGGAGGTATCATAGAAGCCCTCTAGATGATAAAGCTAAAAACACGTGTTTAATATCATGTATACCTTCGTACATTTATTTCTATATGTACATTATGGAGATCTATTGACAACGATAACACATCTAATATAACTCCCTTCCCACACTTGTATGTCCCTTATCTGATAAGAGAACCCTTGTTCCTAACATCTGAATATATTTACTTAGTTGCTCAATCCCCCAGACATCTAGCCAGGCTCCTGATGGCCAGTCACTTCGTCAACTGCTGGCAGCACAGCAGTCTCCCTGACTCACAGCCCACTCAGCCCCAGTGCTCACATCAGCCCCTTGACCTTCCACATTTTTGGCCTCACTCTCTTCAGCTTTGTTGCAAGCTTCTCTTCTGTACTGACTGCTTGGTCCCTTCAAGGTAAGAGAATTAGAAGAAAAAGAGAGGAAACTACTTTTAATTTTTATCTTTAAGATAGTGTTTATTTATTTATTTATTTATTTATTTATTTTTTACATTTGACCAGATAAACTTTTTATAGTTAGAAATTTGGCTCTTGCAAGATAACCTATAATCAATAATATGTGGGAGGTAAGTCATGTCACCCTACCTTGACTAGAATTTTCTCAGTGTGATTTGTATGTAGATTTTGATGGCAAGACATCATTTTTTGAACTGTGGCTGATGGTCAGCTATTTTAGTCTTAAAGTTTTGTTACATTAGAATGACATCCCACTAAATCAATAAGATGCTGTTCAATATAGTCCCAGTGGTATGGAGTTTCTGAGAAAAAGCAGAAACCAGTGACTATCAGAAATACTGTCTTTGAACCATGACAGGCCATCATATACCTTCAGCAGAACTGGGGCAGTTGAGTCCCAAGAGTTTCAGATAAAATTCTGAGTAACTTAGATGCTATATAGAGGAAATGTTAGAAGTGTCTTGCTATCTCCTCAGGATTCCAGTATGATTTTCTAAAGATATGTACACTAAAAAGGAAGACTATGTCACTTTTGAAATGTATGTGAAACGTGTATCAAACTTAATTCAACATGAGCTGAGGTCTTAAAAAAAAAACAAGAGGGTATTCATAGTCCATTGTGCTATTTAAAAGTATTAATTGAGTACTAGTGAAATGCTTTGTGATTTAAATAATCTTTCAGGGAATGAGCCCTGTTCATACTATACTTTGAGTAAAAATATGTTGAAGTAAATTTTAAAGACATGAAAAACTCAGAGGAAATCAATAAATTGTTGGCATTGTTGCCCTAAGGAAATCTTCTGGGATGGGTGTTGATAGTGAGTACAGCTGGAGTGAAGTTCTAAACCTCCGTGGGGGGGGGTTGTTTATGAACCAACAGATATTTAAGGACATATACTGATCTTATGCTAAAATGACACTGACATATATCAGGTGTTCAAAAAGTGTTAGCTATTCCCATGTCACAATGTCGACACTGCAAACGTGTTTTTGAGAGAAGAGGTTTATTTTTTCTACCACATGCTATTACGCACTAATCTGACTAGGTGACAGAAAAGTAAAACTTTCTTTAACTAGTCAAAGCCATATTAGAAACCAGGATTCTGGCATATATGTCAAGGTTAAAGTTCACATAAGAAATTCATGCAGGAAGAGGATTCAGGATGGAAGTCTAGGAAGATCCTCTCTCCCAGGGACGCAACCAATCTAAAACTGCATATGAAATAATTCCCTCTGAAAGGGACCTGAAAACTGGATGAACCCAGTCTCCACAACAGAGGGTAAAAATCAGCCCTGAGACGGGTAGGAGGAATAGAGATGTGGTCACACCACAGAAAACCCACACCCCAGCTGTGGCAATCCACAACCGGGAAGGTATACCGACTCTGCTTGAAAAGTGAGGCATTGGAGCTCTAAATCAGGCAGGGATGTTTCAGCCCAGGGTACATCACAGCAACAAATTAAAAAATAAATATGATCATTTAAATAAATGCAGAAAAATTATTTAACAGAATTCAAAATGGATTTATGATAAAAATCAACAAACTGGGTATGGAGAAAATGTGCCTCAACATGATAAGAATATAAATGACAAACCCACAACTAACATTATGTGAATGATAAAAAGTTGAATGCTTTTCATGAAAACGACAAGGATGCCCACTATCAACATTTTTATTTGATATTATATCAGGTGTCTTGGCCAGAGCCGTTAGGCAAGAAAAAGAAATAAAAGTCATCCAAATTGGAAAGAAGTAAAATCATCACTATTAAAGATTCCACCAAAAAAAGTGTTAGAACTTGTAAGTGAATTTAGAAAGTTTCAGGATACAAAATTTATATACAGAAATCTATGGCATTTCTGTATACTAATAACAAACTAGCAGAAAGAGAAATTAAGAAAGCCATCCCTTTTACAACTGCATCAGAAATTATAAATATTTAGGAATGCATTTTACCAAGGAAGTGAAATCTGTACACTGACGAAAGGAATTGAAGATACCAAAAAAATAGAAAGATATCACATGCTCATGGATTGGAAGAATTGATATTAAAATGTCCATACTACCTAAAGCAATCTACAGATTCACTATAACCCCTATCAGAATTCCAATAGCATTTTTTTTCATAGAAATAGAATCAATCTAAAATTTGTATGGAATCACAAATGACCCCAAATAGCCAAAACAATTTTGAGAAAGCAAGACAAAACTGGAAGTATGTGCCCTGATTTCAAACTATCCTACAAAGGTACAGTAAGAATGGTAATAGCACAAAAATAGTACAAGATCAGAATTGAGGTCCCAGAAATAAACTCACATGCATATGGGCAATTAATCAATAAAAAAGGAGCAACTAACATGCAGTGGAGAAATGACAGTCTCGTCAATAATGATACTGGGATAACTGGACAGCCACATGCAAAATTGGTCTAAGACTAGACTGCCTTATACCCAGCACAAAAAAATCACTCCAAATGGATTAAAGACTTGAATGTAATACTGAAACTGTAAATTTTTAAAAAAGAAAACATCGGTGGTAACTTATTGGTGTTGGTCTTAGTGCTGTATGTGTGGATCAGAATCCGCAGTCGTGGGAGACAAACGCAAAAACAAACAAATGGGACTATGTCAGTCTGAAAGCTCTGCACAGCAAAGGAAACCATCATCTAAACAAAAAGGTAAACTACTGAATGGGATATAGTTATTCGCAAATCATAATTGCACAGGGGTTTAATATCCAAACTTACATAGAGAAATCATAATTTAAAAACAAAAACGAAAACCAACCCAACTAAAAATAGGCAGAGGACCCAAATATATATTTTTCCAAAGATGGCATACAGGTGGCCAACAAGCACATAAAAAGATGTTCTGTTCAACAGCACTATTTATAGGGAAATGCAAATCAAAACCGCAATGAGATCTTAAACAGCTTTTATCAAAAAGACAACAAATAACAAGTGCTGGGGAAGATGTGGAGAAAAAGAAACTCTTGAACACTGCTGATAAGAGTTTAATTTGGCGTAGCTTCTATGGGCAGTAGTATAGAGCTCCTCACAAAAGAATAGAACAGCCATATGACCCACCCGTTCCACTTCTGGGTATTCGTTCATCTGAAGAAAAAGAAAACACTAATTCACAAATATACTCTCCAACCTTATGTTAATTGCAGCACTATTTACAACAGCCAAGAGAGGGAAACAACCTTAGTGTCCATCCATGGATGCATGTATAAAGAATATGTGATATGTACATATATGTGTGTGTTTGTAGACACACACACACACAATACAAATGTACCCGCAATAAGATACTACCAGCCACAAAATAGAATGCAGTTCTTCCATTTGTGACAACATAGGTGGATCTGATAGATATGCTAAGTGGAATAGGTCAGGCAGAGAAAGATAAATATTGTGTTTTCAGTCATATGTAGAATCTAAAACAAACCCTAAACCAACACACATACAAAATACCCCCCCCCCAAAATCATAGATATAGGGACCAGATTAATGACTACCAGGGAGTAAGCGGACTAGTGGGTTTCAATGGTGATGGATGGTAACTAGACTTGTGGTGGTGGTGACTCTGTAGTGTATACAGATGCTGAACGATGCTGTTGTGTCTGTGTGTGTGTGTATAGCAGTGTATATACATAGGTGTTCTTTTTTGTATAAATATTTTAACTTTTTCTGTTCTTTCAGTGAGCTGTTATTTAAATACAAATAAAAATGATAATATAAATAAGTCAATATTTTAGATTTTAATCCTGGGACTTCTGTGAGCTCACTTCATAACCCTCTTCTAACTTTTCTGGTTGTCATTTTCCCTCATCTCTTTTTCACCGAGTATTTTCGTCATGCAGCTCATTCCACCTTCACCTGTTTTTTTTTCCCCCCAACATAACCTGCTTTGCCATTGTTTCTTTTTATTTTATTTATTTTTCTTGTATGTACCCAAAGAACTTCATCATTTTCAAATAATTTACTTGAGAAAATGTTTCACTGCTTTATACATATTGGATTTAGTTCTCTTATAGCTACTCTCTTGTCCTGTATATGTGCTTTTTGATCAATTTGCCAAGAAGCAATTCCTGGTTGATGTATTGCAGAAAAGCAGAACCAAAAAATTAGTGGTAAACACTGATAACTGGCTGATCTAATTTTATTGCACGGAATGAATGAAGGCTTGATAAATAAACCCGTCTTAAAAATATTGAGTCATTATATACGGAATAATAATTTGCTTGCATCTTTGCCTCCTGGTTATGTGTTAACTAATATATAGACAGGTACTAGAGACCATGAAATAGAATACGTGAGAAAGGCTTTAAATATAGCAAATGTTCCCAGAGAAATTATGAGATATGTTCTGGATTTCTTAAATACAGGGCAAATACTCTTTTGAATGGGAATGTGAAAACTGGCTAAGGAATAGGTGAGAATTCTTAAGGAGTGAGGTCCGTCTCAGATTCTGTGGTAGAATACAGTGTTTCTGGGAACGGTGGCCTGGTGTGTCGAAAATGTCCTTCAATCACATAGCCACCGTCAGTATGGCAATGAGGTGGGCTGTGCAATCAAATTAACTTTGTGGTGGTATTTGCTGGGTGAAAACCAACTGCACTGAACCTGATTTCTGGTACATACGCCACAGATTTTCTTCAGTGTCATCTCTGTCACCTTTTGTTGCTCTCCCTGAGAAAAACAGAGATTTGGCTTTGGGAAGGCTTTAGAAACTTAGTCTGCTACCCACACAGAATGCGGGATTAAAAAAAGGAAAAAAAAACACTAGTGGTTAACTAATAACAAAAAGACTTCATTTCATATTAATCATGTGACTATTATCAGAATTCAGGTTTAAATGACAGATTAGAATGGAGTTAAAAAATTGTCCTTTGTTTATTGTGGAGATTTGTAATGCAAAAATAAAAAATAGGAAATTATTTGAGATGAAAAAAATACCTAAATAATAAGCTCATATTCTTTTTGCCTTTATTTAGTTGTTTAAGAATTCCTATACAGTTCTCCAGGTTAAAATAAACCAGTATTTCAAGACTACTTTAGGTGTTCTTTGAAATAAAAATATTTCCAAATGTACTTGAGGTTAGTTATATAGTGATTCTTATTCCTATGATAAATTAGTACTCCTATATCCATAATTTGCCTCCAAATTCTGAAAGGTCCTCAGCTGGTTTTCTTCATAGCACAGCAAATGTTTAAAATGACATCTCTGAAACCATAAAGGCTGGGTTCTTAGTCTCTCTCCCTCATACTTACTAGACATTGAAGGCAAGTAAGTTAAACTTTTTGTCCAAATAACGTAATGATTTTGATTCCCAATCTTGCTCCTTGATAATTTTTTTTAAAACAACGTACATTTATTTTCCTATAGTTCCAGAGATCAAAAGCCCAAAATGGGTCTTACTATGCTAAGATCCAGGCGCAGGCAGGGCCCTGTGCCTTCTGGAGCCTATAGGGGAGAATCCATTTCTTGCCTCTGCCAGCTTCTAGCAGCCATCTGCCTTCTTCGAAACATGGCCGCGTCCTCCATCTCCAAGGCTGGTAGCAGAGCGTCTTTCAGTCTCTCTGACCCTGCTGTCTCCCTCTTGGGAGGAGACTCCCGTTTACATCGGGTCCACCCAGAAATCCAAGATAAGCTCCCTGTCCCAAAATCCGTATTTAATGAGGAGCTCCTGCTGTGCTACAGTGGGTTGGGAAGGTGACTGCAGTCGCTCAGGTGGCTGTGGAGGTGTGGGCTCGATACCCAGCCTGGTGCATAGGTCACAGGAGCCGGTATTACAGATTCAATCCCTGGCCCAGGGAACTTCCACATGCAATGGGTGTGGCCATTAAAAAAAACAAATCCCTACTTAATGACATCTGTGAAGTCCCTTTTGCCCTCTAAAGTAGCATCCCCAGGTCCTGGGGATTAGGCCACGCGTATCTTTGTGGGTCACTGTCCTTCCATCACAGCCCCTCAGGCAGGAGATTGAGAATTGAATCCCCCCACACCTTTCAGGTCCCATGAAGAGGCCTCCAGGCAATGTCCCTGGAGACAGCCACCCAAGGAAATGCCAGGTCTGTGCTGGGTCATGCCATAATGTGCCCCACTTAGCCAGTTGCTCTTGACTTTTGCTACCTACCAAGCAATGCTGGGCTCTTGTTAAATTTTGCAAGATGAAACGAGTTAAGGTCTGCAGTATGTGAAGCATGTTTAAAGCAATTGATCATTGGGAGTTCTTGCAAATATCGTCATTATATGTAAATATTCTTTGTAAGTATTCCCTGAGAGACACATGGTATCTTGGTTTTTTTAAAAAAAAAGTCTAAAACCTATTTCTACCAGAATTAAATTCTGAAGTTAGGATATTGTATTAATCTAAATCCATTCCGCATTGTCAAGTATGTAGGCAATTGATCTTCATTTCCTGACCTATGGTGCTCTGGAGTACCCACGTTCATCAATAAAAAGCTATTATACAGGACAAGAACGATGGGTGGAAAGTCTCAGAATTGTTTGTATATTACGTTTGTATCCATCAAGATGAAAATGAAAAGTGGAAAACATATTTTATTACCTGACAAGCACCATGAAGTATCTACCTTTACTGTATATAAACGTCACATTTTATTAACACAGGTTAGCCAAAGGGAGTAACACTGTGGTATGGCATGAATTTGTAAGTATGTGGTTCCTCTTTGTGCATGTATCCAGAATATCAATTTAAGACTGTTAGAGGAACTATGGAAAATCTATTGTATTTGCTTATAAATGGTTTATAAACGTCCATTGATGTAGAAAACAGTAACTGAGACTCAATTATACATCAGTATAGTAATTAGATACTGGATGCCCACAAAGAAAATATACATGTTCCTTGATTGCCAAAAGCTCACAACCTGAGGAAAAAGATTTCTCTGAAAATAACCGTATCAGCTCTAACTAGATAACATCCATATCCTATTTAATGCAAATATACTCATGGCTCAAAAAGAACCCTCTGCCTCTGTTTACGTGTCTGTTTGTCTGCAATGGGATGGTGATAGCAGGGTTTAAAATTAGGAAATGCAAAAAACTTCACCAAGTGGGTGTCACAGTGAAAAATATATTCACAAATACATATACCTAGATGTGGGTTTTTTTTTTTGGGGGGGGGGCTTTTATAGGGCCACGCTCATGTCATATGGAAGTTCCCAGGCTAGGGGTCTAATTAAAGCTACAGCTGCCAGCCTGCACCACAGCCACAGCAATGCAGCTTCTGAGCTGCATCTGCAACCTACACCACAGCTCACGGCAATGCTGGATCCTTAACCCACTGATCAAGGCCAGGGATCAAACCTGCAACCTCATGGTTACTAGTCAGTAACTCATGGTTTGTTTCCACTACGCCACAATGGGAACTCCTAGATGTGCTTTTTTTTTGAGGTAAGGGGGCCCATGCCTGCAGCCTGTAGAAGCTCCCATGCCAAGGATCGAAACCACATCACAGTTGCAGCCTGTGCCACAGCTACAGCAAAACCAGATCCTTAATTTGCTGGGCCATAGGGGAACTTACTCAAAGGCAGATTTTGGAAAGGACTTTTATTATTCTGAATAGGGAGAAATGACCAGCAATGAGAGTGGAAAATTCTTTAATTTCAGCATCAGCTGTTCGGGCTTTATTTTTCAGTTGTGTAAAGTGATAGATGGATATCTGAAATTTCATTCATTCATTCGCTCACATATAATTATTAATTCAAAAAGTATTTCCTGTTTACCTAATAAGTTCCAGGTACTCTTTTTTCCCATTTTTTAAAGTTTTATTGAAGTATACTTGATTTACAATGTTGTAATAATTTCTGCTATACAGGAAAGTGATTCAGTTATACACATACACACATTCATTCTTTTTCAGATTCTTTTCCCACTTAGATTATTACAGAATACTGGGCAGAGTTCCCTGATGACCAGCCATTCCGTATACTGCACTTACAGTATAATAGGCATACCTTATATTCCTCCTGCTGTGATGAAATAAAACACAGCATAATCTGTCACATATTTCTATCAAAGAAGTCTTATCTCAATTGTAAGAGAATAATAATAGTCACCTCTAATCATGAGAAAATAAGTCAAAGTAAACGTGACACATTCCACTAAACGACAGTTATAGGTTTGAGGAGAAATCAATGCTATGAAATATGGCATTAAATTTTTTAAAGTTTGCGGTGTATATTAGTTTACCAGGGCTGCCCTAACATATTACCGTAAGGTTGGTTGTTTACAACATGATAATTTTTTTCTCTCCCAGCTCTGTAAGCCAGAATTAAAAAATGAAGGTGTCCTCAGAGCCATTCCCCCTTTGAAGGCCCCTGAGGAGAGCCACTCTCTGCCGCCGGCGGCACCTGCCAGCCCCAGCTCTGCCTTTGCTTGTGGCTGATCATTCGGATCTTTGCCTCTTTCTTCATGGAGTCTTTCACTTCATTTGTTTTCTCCTCTTCTGTGTTTTATAAGGACACTTGTCACAGGATACACGACACACTGGGGTAATTCAAAAGTCTCTTCTCTAAATCCTTAATTTTATTACATCTGAAAAGACCTGTTTCCCCAAATGAAGCACAATCACATTTACATGCTCTGGGACATCATTGTATCTTTCTGGAGTCAACATTTATCCCTCTATAGGTAGAAACTAAGGACATTGTATACCTAAGAGACAGGATTACGTGCAGTGAGTTACACTTCATTAAATTAGGGATGAAAGCACCTAAAGAGACATTAATGGAACAACTGGGAACATATTTTATGGACAGTATTTTTCAATATTATTTATTTTATCATTTTGACATTTATTAACTGTGATGATAACAATTTTGTTATATGGATGAATGTGTTGGTTCTTGGCTACGTGCAGATATGTGTGAAACTGAAATGTTTGCAGCTTACATTCAAATAGTAAAGGGATCCCTGAGGTTATCTATGTGTGTCTAAAACAGAGGTGTAAGTAACAAGAGAGAGAGACTAATGAGAGAATGTGGTAAAATGTTAACAATTTAGTAAATCACTTTAAGGAACACACTTATTTTCATTTCATTGCTGCAATAATATTTTGTAGGTTGAAATTATTTTTAAAGAAACACTTTAAAAAACAAAATGACAATGTATGTGTGATTTCCTGTTGGTATAGATGTTAGGGAAGAGAATTGTGACTTGAGATCTAGAAGTCAAATACTCGTTCCTCTACTAGTAAAACATGCAGTTAACTTCATTCATGCTAGGAATGAAGTCCATTTGTAAAAGCTGACATTCACCCACTAAAACAGATATTGTTGAAATTACATAAGATATTACATAATCCTTTATTAAGCAGATAATATTTTTATGGTGACTGAATATGTGGGTAAGTTTATGTAGCTAATTAAACAACAGATTTTAAATGCAAAATACTTAGCTTTAGGTATTCACTGATAATCATTCACAATACAATTGAAGTTGAGCATAAATCTTCACCTCTGTTTGCTTTTGCCAATAATATATCAGACATTCTCACCCTTAATAATATTTGTAATCTAGAAAATCACAAAATAAGACTCATATCCCAGGACAGAAAAATACATGGGTCCAGGGCACCCTAGACAGGTCAGTGTTATCCACCCCCTGAATGTTTACAACTGTCTCTTCTTCTCTTGTTCACTGCTTGTCCGGTGAACAGTTAGAGGGCAGTTATTTGTGTCACTTGACGGTGTCAGTTTTCACATTCAAGGATTTGCTGAATGTTTTTCTAATGCATGACTGCAGGTACACTGACGTGAAACTACAAGGCAGTCATTACCAAAGGAAGTGTTGTGGGTAGGGTGTTCACTGTGTGTGTGTGTGTGTGTGTTAAAGTGTAGTTACGCTTTAGAATTTCTGGAGCCTTTTTGTTTAACTTGTGAAGGTCACTAGTGAATATACACAGATCAAAATTTGACTTGTTTTCGATAAGGGTCTTGATTAGTCCATCAACAGCGAAGTGCCCTTCAGAATACACTTCTGAAAGTCCTTGGAAACTCTCTTTGGTGGTAGGACTTGAAACATAGCACCCTAACCACAGAATAATATTTTTTTAAAGAATGCCAAGGTCTGCCTTCTAAAAGAGTACTGAGAATAATGATTTATTTTTCAATAAATGCCTGACTAATAAAGAAAGTAATATGTTTTTCTGTTAAAAGAACTTATTTTTTCATAATCCATGGTGTTCTATATTTTTTATTCAGCCTAGTAAAAATACCTAAATTGGAATTATTTGATTTTATCCTATTTTACAAATATACTGAGCATATATACCCCAAATAATGTTATCTAAGGTACTCAGAAATATATCCGTGTCACACATTCATTCGTTCCTCTTGTTTACGTCGCTGTGATGGAACACGGTGACCCAGAGCCCAGGCCCCCCAGTTCAGGGAAGAACTTTTTGCCCCTACTTTCAGGAGGGTCGCCTGTAGACTTCCTGCTATTTCTCAAGCAGAAATTGCCTCGGCTGCTATTTCACCACAAAGCAAGACATCTGTGAGGGACTGTGGTGGCCCCTGGGCTCTCAGTAGGACTGGCCAAGGATTTAGTGGGGCTTCTTTTGCAGCTCTGCTTTTCCCTCTGTTCAATCCTGCTCCCCAGCATCTCTAAACACACAGTTATTCCTCCTGTGGGTATGCCTTACAGACATCTTACACACTGAAATGTGTTTCTGAGTCTGCCTTTGGAGAACCCTGGGTGCAAGAGTCAGACGTGTTAAAAACATGTTTAAAGTTTTTGAAATGATTGAGTCTCTAGACTCAAGAAAAATTATTCCAGTGTTTATAATAGACTTGCATTTTAATATTAATTTTAAAATTGTCTGAGACTCTAAATCATATAAATTTAAACTGCTTCATACTTTTATGATGCGAAGCTCTTGTTGCTGATCAGGCTTTGCAGCGCCAGATCTGATACGACTTCATAGTGTTCTCTCAACGTATCGAAGGACTCAGGAGATTCTACACACCACAAAATTTGGATAACAAGACCTGGACTTACTTTCCTAACTAAGCAACCCAAAAACCAAAGGAAACAAAACAAATATAATTGGAATTATTGATTCTCAAGACATTGGACATCAGACATGGAAGGGAAATGGTCCCTGAGAGATGGGAAACAGCAAAGATACTCACCATTGTTCAGACTTACTGCCTTAAGGGAATTTCTGGGCTGTATGTAGTTCAAGAAGGAAGAAGCAGGATGGACCAAGGAAACTCTAAGAAAAAGAAAGAAAGAAAGAAAATCCATAGGGACATCTTCACAGATGTAAAGTCATTGTTTTACAAAATCCAGCATCATTCTCTGTCAACATTTTCAGTCATCTAGAATAGAGGGGAAATTCTTCAGCCTGGTAAGTGCATCTAGGAAAAATTGCAGTTTACGTTACACTTAATGATGCAGTTCTGAAATATTCCCTTTAAGGTCAGCAATAAAACAAAATTGTCAATACTTAACACTTCTCTTTGACATTATGCTGGAGGTTCTGTTCAGTGAAATAAGAAAAATAAATAAATAAAATTCATCCTGATTATAAAGGAAAAAGTAGAACTATCCTTATTTGCAGATCACATGGCCAACAATAGAGAAAACATAATGTCTAAAAAGAGCTACTAGAATTAATAATTTTTATAAATAAATTTAATAAGATTCTTAAAGGCAAAACTTGTATTTTTAAAGTGTGTGTTTCTCTATACTAGCAGTGAGCAATCAGAAGATGAAAGTTTAAAAATTCCCTTATGATATAATTAAGAAATATGAACACTTAAGAATAAATTTGATAAAAACTTTTGAATGATCTATACCCTCAAAAATTATTATTTACAAAAAGGTAACAAGCTAATTCTAAAATTTATATGGCCACTCAAATGATCTAGAATACCCAAACAACTTTGAAAAAGAAGAGCGAGTTTAAAGTTTTATACTTTCTGATTTCTAGACTTACTACAAACCTATTTTAATCAAGACAATATGGAAGTGGTGTAAAAATAGGCAAATAGATCAATGGAATAGAATAATAAGCAAAAATACATCCACAGACATTTGAATAGCTTATTTTTATCCAAAGTACAAAGGCAGTTCCAAAAAATGGTACTGATATGAAATAAATAGAAAACCAAGAAATTCCAAATTATACTTCACATTTAATACTGAAATTAACTAAAATTG
Organism: Catagonus wagneri; assembly: GCA_004024745.2. NCBI lineage: Eukaryota > Metazoa > Chordata > Mammalia > Artiodactyla > Tayassuidae > Catagonus > Catagonus wagneri. Next base: position 28,610,589 of record PVHT020000886.1, on the reverse strand, counting down.
TGTTGTTACCTAAATGTAAGAGCTAGACTATAAAAATTCTAGTATAAAATAGTGGAGAAAACTTTTGTTACGTTTGTGTAGGCAAGTGTTTTTAGGTATAATACTGGAAGTACAATTCATAAAAGAACAAATCAATAAATTGACCTTTGTCAAAATCAAAAATTTCTACTGTTCCAAAGACTGTGGTAAGAGAGCAAAAACACAAGTCAGAGACTGGAAGGGAATATATGAAAATCCAAGATTTGATAAAGGAGTTGTATTCAGAACATACAAAGAACTATAGAAACTCAAAAATAAGAAAATAAACCCAGTAGAAATAAATAGATTTGGAAATATTCCCTTATTGTGAAGTGAGTTACCTGACTCCACATAATGCTGCATAGATCACCATTGCATTGTGAAATGGTGAGGCATTCTGCAAGTCCTTGATGTTAGTTTTTGCAGAAGCACTATGTGCAACAGTGCCAAATCCATATACATAGTAAGTATTACAATAAAGACAAAATGCTGACCTTTTCATGATAGGAGCTATCTGATGTAGTCAACTTACCATCAGATTTATGACTGATCACTTTAGAGAATATGAGAGTCAGCTGCTGACAGATTGGGCACTTGTCAACACACGTGCCCAGGTCAGCCGTGGTGAGTGGAAGTTCATTGCTGAGCCGTATATAACTTCCATTTTCACCACCACAGGCACTTCCTTCATGAACCCTTGGGCAATGAGAGACATGGCTGGGAGAGGATGACTGGTACCCACTGGCATCCAGAGAATGGAGGATCCTATCCACTTGATTATTCAAGCCCTCTTTTGCTAAGGACACTCTGATGAACAGTTACATGGGACACAAATATCTTTATATTTTCTCCCTATTCAGAGAGGTCAATTGATTTTTGTATACTGATTTTGTATCCTATGACTTTACTAAACATATTAGTTTAACAGATTTTGGACAGAATCCTTAAAATTTTATGTATATAGAATCCATATTATCTGCAAATAGTGACGTTTTACTTTTCCCTTTCTGATTTGGATGACTTTTATTTATTTTTCTTGCCTAAATTCTCTAAGACTTCTCGTACTGTGCTGAATGGAAATGGCAAGAGTGAGCAATCTTATCTTATTCCTGATCTTCATGAGAGAGCTTTCGACTTTTAACTCATTGATTATGATGTTTGCTGTGGCTTTGTTATATATGGCCTTTTATCATGTTGAGTTATGTTACCTCTACGCCCACTTTATTGAGAGTTTGCATCATAAATGAATGTTGAATTTCTATATCTATTGAGATGATCATGTCATTTTTATCTTTTGTTTTGTTAACATGGTGTATCACATTGTTTGATTTGCAAAGGTTGAACCATCCTTGCATCCCTGAAATAGGTTCCACTCAGTCATGGTATATGATCCTTTAATGTATTGTTGAATTTGGTTTGCTAATATTTTGTTGAGGATTTTTGCATCTATGCTTATCAGGAATATTGGCCTGAAGCTTTCTTTTTATGCCGTGTCTCTGGTTTTGGTATTAGAGTAATACTGGCCTCATAAAATGACTTTGGAATTTTCCCTTCTCTTCTTTTTTTTTTTGGAAGAGTTTGAGGATTAGTATAATTCTTCCTTCTCCTTTATTTCTGAGGGATGATTTTCCCAAGTAAAGTATTCTTGGAAGTGAGGGGGATTTTCTCAATTCTTCAGAGCCATATCAGTTACCGACAACTTTGTTTTCCACAATTTTGTGTGCTTTTTTGCAATCTCACAGACTCAGACCAGCTTTCTGTCCATGCTCATTAGCCATCTGCAAAAGCTCACACACTGCCCTTGGAATGTGCAGAGGGAGAGAGTCGTATAGTGGGACTGTGTGTACGTGAGCTGGGGGTGGGCTTGTTACAGTTGCGGGTAGTGGGTCTACTGGCAAGGTGTCCTGGGGCGCTTTCTGAGGGAGTCCATCAAAGAGGAGGATCCGGGTCCCTTTGTTGCCCTTAGAGAGCCACGGTTGCTGTTCTATCAACTGCCGCCCCACCACCAGTTACACAGCATTCTTTAGTATTCTGGATGGGAGTGAAAAAAACTGGGCCTCTTTGGCAACATGACACCTGCAACAGCTGGAGAAACTCAGGCTCTTACTCTCACTGTGGGAGAAACTGCCAGTTGAAGGTCTTTCTTGGCACCCTAGCTGTTGCTGCCTTGAGGGAGGAGTGACAGAGGTAAAGTGAGACCATTTATTTTTCCCGTGTGTCCACCTCAGATTTTTCTTTGCTCAAGGATGTGCTGGAATTTCCCTGGGTTCCTGGTCTTCCACAAAAGGGATTCTCATATATTGGTGGTTGTCAAAATTAATGTTCTTTGTGGGTGAGATGGTAGAAAACTCCTCTTCCACTATTCCTCTGTCATTCCTTATTTATATATTTCAATCTTGTTCTTTGTGAATTATTGTAAATTACTTTTCATTTAACTTTAAATTATTACTTATTTCAATTTTAGTAAATATCTTAATAGTAGCATATTTTTCTATAAATGAATCTAAATATACTTACATTTTCACTCATTTTTGTCATCTAGATTGTTGCTATTTATTGTTCTCTAAATTGAATCTCTATAAAAAAGGCTTTAGAGGAAAATACCACCATAATAACAACAGCCACAGCACTGCAGGATCTGAGCCACATCCAGGACCTACACCACGGCTTGTGGCCACACTGCATCCTTAACCCACTGAGCAAGGCCAGGGATCAAACCTGAATCCTCATGGAAACTAGTCCCACTGAGACACAACAAGAGCTCTAAAAATTTAATTTTTAATTTAAAGACCATGGACATGGCCCTCTTAATACTAAGAATCTAAGAATATTCAAAGAAAATTTTAGGCACTTAGAGAAAGGATAGAGAAAAACATCTACCCCTTTGAAATATTTCTCCAGTACTAAGATAGAATTCTATGTCTCTTTACAACTTTCGATCTACCAAACACCCAGTAACCTTCAAACCGTAAAATGAGTTCAATGCTTTAAGAAGCTATCCTTTAAATTTAAACAAGGTGTTGTTTAGGATTCCATATTTCTTAAAAACTATATATCTTAATGTATATGGAGCCTCAAAATATATTTTAATTTCTCTTTCTTGTTGAACTCCTACAAATTTGTTCCACATTTTCCACTGATTTCAGAAGAGATCCTTAACTCAAAGGGAAGCACTTAGATGAAATAATAATAGATACGTTAGGACAATCTGAAGGAAAAGCTAGTAACTCACATTAAATTATATACGTGGATGTTTTTGTTTCACATCCAAGCCAACATGCACTGGGTATTAGATATGGTTTCCAGTATGTATTCTCCACGGTCACAGCATTAAGTTGAAAGAAACAATTGACAATGAATCAATGATTACATAAAGGAGTCAGAGTATAAGAACTGATAGGTGAACCAAACATAAGATTTCTAATAGATTTTTGACGTTCCATTTATCCACAGCAGTTCTTCCAGGAATAAACAAGGCATCAATCCAACGGAACTGAGTGGAAGGGACTATTTCACACTTAGCGTCCACTATATAGTAAGCATAGAGCCAACTCCACTGTCCTGGAAGCATACAGGACCTTCCCTGGATCAACAAAAAACTTCTCTCTCTCTCTTTTTTTTTTTTTTTTTGTCTTTAGTTGTTTTAGGGCTGCTCCAGCGGCATATGGAGGTTCCCAGGCTAGGGGTATAATTGGAGCTACAGCTGCCGGCCTAGCCACAGCCACAGCAGTGTGGGATTTGAGCTGCATCTGCAACCTACACCACAGCTCAGGGCAACGCCGGATCCTTAACCCACTGAGTGAGGCCAGGGATCGAACCCGCAACCTTATGGTTCCTAGTCAGATTCATTTCCTCTGAGCCATGACAGGAACTCCAACAAAAGACCTCTTTAGCAAATCCTCCCATACAGTTCATAAGAACAAAAAAAAAGTTTTCTAATTATTATGCTTCCCTTCTCAGTAAACAAGCGGTAGCTAAAAAAGTTTAAGCATTTTCTGCTATAAGCTTTTCTAGGAGTATCAGGCATTTGACAGGTTCTTCAGAATAATCACGATAGTAGTTCCTGCTATAGTGCAGTAGGTAAAATGTCTCTGTGGAGGCACCGCTGATCCCTGGCGCGGCGCAGTGGGTTAAGGATCCCGCGTTCCTGCAGCTGCAGCACAGGTTGCCGCCCTGGCTTGGATGTGAGGCCTGGCCCATGAGCTTCCATTGCCGTGGTGGCCACGAAAGAAGAAAGGTCGTCCTTTGTCTCGTCTATGGTGGTCCTGTGTTAATACATACGACTTGTGCTTCCATGTATATTCAGCTCAGTTCAGTGATTTTGACGCTTTAGCCTAACACCTTAATTCTACCTGCACTTAGATATTATGGCTGAAGACCTTAGACGACACACATAGCGATGTGGTAACTGCTCACAAAATCATATCGGCATTAAAAAAAGCTGAGTAAGAAATCTTATAATTCAAACATTTAGCAGCATATAAGCACATATTCTAAACTAATAATCCACCTAATAAAAAGCATAATTTCGCATTTCTGATGAAACTGACATAAACTGATATATTATTTGATGTGGCATTATTTAGCTTTATTGCCTTTTTTTTAACTTGCATTTCAATCAGTTGCCTAAAAGGTCATGTTTAATGTCACATTAGCACTTTCCCAGTAAGATTTATTTTTGTTTAGATTTAGTATGATAAGATAAAACTTTCTGGGTATTCATTCCAAATGGAACTTCCCAAAAATTCCATTCGCTATTTTAGCACAGCTTCATAAAGGAGTCCGTCTTTAGTCAATGATACCCAACAGCAATACAAGTTTGTAACATAGTGTACAGTGATACTTATTCAGTGAGTCTTTCTGTTTTGGCTTTTTATATTTAATACACAAATAGAAAAACAGATAATAGTATATATGTGTATATATACATATATATTATAATTATGCAGTGATTCTAAGTGCAAAACATTATTCAGGTAGTTTTTTTCTTAAACATGATTAAAAGTAAGACAACCAGAAGAATCAATGAGTCTTATAAAATGTTTTGACCATCAGTGTAACTCTCATTCCCTGACCCACTTTCTTCTTCCACTGGTCAATAGCTTCTTCAGGCGTAACAGAAAGTATTATTACCCTAGAGCTCTATGGAGTCTTATTGAGCATGACTGTATATAACAACCACCTCTCGTGTGCTGTATCATCCAGGACTTCAGTGAATCAGGCAGACATATATCGTGACAGTGGTCCCTGCTATTTTTGACAGTCTGGTTGGCATGTCTTTTTTGTTGTTGCAAAAGCTTCAATTTGGCACTTGTGAGTGGCTTATCATTTTTAAGCAAGCCATGTGATTCAAGACCAGAAAAAGTATCAAATTGGTGTTTGAAAATCTGTACTCATCTCCTTGGCCATGATAATTAGTTTAGGGTTCAAGGCCCTAAGGAATATTTGCTGATGGTTTCAGTGGGGAAATCTCTTCTTGATCTTTTAAAATGGGAGAAATATCTCTTACTGAATGACCTAAAAAATGGAAACACGTGCATCCCAAAGCAACTGTTGTAGATTTGATTTCTCAGGAAATTTTAGCTTTAAGTTAAAGTAAATATAATCAAAGACATGGAGAAGAGAAGGAATAAAACTTCTCTTTTCATTGAGTTCCCATATGCTACTAGATGAATTTTCAGTTATAAGTGCCAAAAATGTGTCTTTTATTTTTTAGGCCAAGAGTTCCATGCCTGTAACTCACCAGTGCATAACCAATAGAGCCCCATTCCCAAAATCAAAATAAAAGTACAGTTATGAAATTCTGTGTTTTTTCCATACATTTTTTACAAAAGTTTTTGTTCTGCATTCATGATGCATAATCTGGTGATGGATTTTCTCTCTCTCTCTATATATATATAAGAGAGTTAATTAATTAGTTTTCATGGCCTCTGAAAACTATCACTTAATCCCAATATCCACAAATTTCTCTTTGAATTTCTTTTTCTGTTTCCCCACCCTCTCACTCTCTTTTTTTTTTTTTTTAAACTAAACATAAACCTATTTTTCCACTTAGGAAAGTATCCGTTTCTCTCTCTCTATATATATATAGAGAGATATGTATACACACATATCTTTTTCTGAATTGGTAATATTTTATAAATTATTTCACACCTAAAATAAACCAGATACTATTAATATTGAACATTTTCACATAAATCTGTAAAATATGAAAAATGACAGTTTCTTATCTTTTATATGCTTCATAACACGTGGAAGAGCACTATGTATAGAAAAATATCAAATGCCTTAGTTGATGACTGTCACTACATTTTTTTTCATGTATAAAGATAAGAGTAAATTAATTAGATTATATTATGCATGCTGCCTTATAATAAAAAGGATGGAACTGTTAAAATAAATTATGCTTTAATTTGTCATTTAATATAGGAGAAGAAAACTGTGGTGAGATGAAAGGAATTGCTGTACTTTATATGCATATTTCATCACCCAGGAGATATTAATTCCTATAATTTCAAAGGTTAAAAAAATCAATTTTAAAACATTAAGAATTTAGAGACATTAAATTGCATTTTTAAAGCATTTTAGACATTTGCAGTTTTTTTCTATGCTGCGGATACAGATTATTAGCATTCACAAATCACAAATTGCCATCTATCTCTTTTTTTTCCTGATGTTAGGCAAAATATTATTATGACCTATTACTAGTAATCTTTTCTGAAAACAAGGTCTCATGCCAGATCTTTTGCCACAAGCTCTCTGTACATCTTTTATCAATTAATTTTTTTTCCCAAGGAAGATTCACTATTGAAAATGTGTGTTACCTTTCTATTAAATGACATAATGGCTGGCTATGAAAATCGAAGTTAACACGCCATTATTTTCTGTGACTCTATTACCATGTGAATTCTGAGGCTATCTGATTTTTTTTCCTCCTGTCATTTATTTTTCTACTCTTATGCCTGGAAAACTGTGATACTCAGTGACTGAGCAAGATAGGTTTGTATCTCATCGTTATGTTTCAGGCTTTCTTATGATTTGTCCATTCAACTTGTAGATCTTGTTCAGTGTCTTTATTTGAACCACTGTCCTCCAGCTTCCCTATTCATATGTTTATCTACCTCAGTTTTCAACTTTTTCTCTCCACATCTTTTTAGCATGGCCTCTGAAAACTATCACTTAATCCCAACATCCACAAATTTCTCTTTGAATTTCTTTTTCTGTTTCCCCACCCTCTCACTCTCTTTTTTTTTTTAAACTAAACATAAACGTGTTTTTCCACTTAGGAGAGTATCCCTTTCAAAGCTTTTTTAATTGGTGACTTTTTCCTCCAAAGTCCTGGGCTTTTCTTGACTGGGAAGAGAACCAAGTGTTCTACTTGCTTGTAATTGTAATTTCCTTTTTTTTCTTTAAAACACCCACATTCGTGAAGTTTGTGTCACCATACAATACCACTGTCTATACCTCTTTATTACTGCCAGCTCTCTTATTTTAAGTCACCCCTTCCTTTTTATTGACTGAGGACTTAAGCTACACTTGGTCACTCTGTTACCTTCATCCTTGTTGGCACTGGAAATCAAACAAAAACCTGGCCTCTTAAATTTCTTGACTTTCTAAATTCTCAGTATCGTTTTGGCAACCAATCTAAATACTTACTTTGTAGGAAGCCTTTTAACTTCCAGGCTCAAAATCCCCATTTAAGTAACCTGATCCTATTAGAAATTCCCAATTACTAACCTGATCACGTTTCGCCTGTTCATTTTTTCATCCACGTCCTGTTGTCTTTCTTTACCTCTTTTAGAGTCTGTGTCCTAGAAATCTGTTCAACTCTTGTTAACATCCTTAACGTCATCATCTTTCCTTCTATCTGTCAAAACTCCAACCCTGGTTAACCTCCAAAACAAGCATATTAAATGTTAAGCCTGCAAATGTAAAGCTGTTTGTCACAGGAGGAAAATCACACAACTTCTTTCAAAATGCTACAGCCACTTTGGAAGTTAATTCGGTGGTCCCTTATAAAACTAAACATATCATCACAAAATGATCCAGCAATTGACTCCTTGGTGTTTGCCAAAGGGAAGTGAAAACTCATGTCCACACAGAAGCTGGCACATGGATGTTTACATAGCATTATTCATAATTGCCAAAACTTGGAAGCAACCATGATGTCTTTCAGTAGGTGATTAGATAAATAAACTGTCACATATCCAAACGATGGGATACTATTCAGTGCTAAAAAGAAATGAACAAGCAAAGCATCAAAGTTGCATAGGAATCTTAGTGCATATTACTAAGCAAAAGAAACCAATCTGAAAAGTTTCAATATTGTATGATTCCAACTATATGACATTCTAGAAAAGACAAGACTGTGAAGACCAATAAAAAAAAAAAAAAAAAAAAACAGTGAATGCCTGGGAAATAGGGGATGGAAGGAGTGAATAGATAGAACACAGAGGATTTTTAATAGTGAAAATACTCTGCATGATGCTGTAATGACGGATGCCTGTTGCTATCCCTTTGTCCAAACCCATAGAAGGGACAACACCCCATAGTGAACCGTAAGGTAATTTACTTTGGGTGATTGCGGTGGGGCACTGTAGGCTTATCGGTTTTTACAAATGCACAGCTCTCGTGGAAGATGTTGCTAAGAGGAGAGGTCAGGCATGTGTGGGGGTGGGGTATATGGGAAATCTTTGTACTCACCCTCAACTTTACTATTAACCTTAGACTACTCTAAAAAAATCTTAATAAAAAGATAGTGTGGTTTATTAACTTCTGAACTTGCTTGCAAACCCAGTCTGTGTCTCTCAAAGGCTATTCTCTTTTCATCACCGCATGAGATTTTCAGTTTAAAAAATGTAGGTTTGGAGTTCCCGTCGTGGCGCAGTGGAAACAAATCCGACTAGGAACCATGAGGTTGTGAGTTCTATCCTTGGCCTCGCTCAGTGGGTCAAGGATTTGGCTTTGCTATGAGCTGTGGTGTAGGCCGCAGACACAGCTCGGATCCCACGTTGCTGTGGCTGTGGTGGAGGCCAGCAGCTGTAGCTCCAATTTGACCCCTAGCCGGGGAATCTCCATATGCCCTGGGTGCAGCCCTAAAAAAAAAAAAAGAAAAGAAGAGAAATCCCCAGATGACTGCCTAGTTTTTGTTTTTCAGCCAGATGGTTTGTGTCATGTAGATATAAGCATTTTGAGTTTAAATGCCTTATAAAGCCCATCAGATTCATTTAAATATTACACAGTGGTTATTAGATTTTGGCAACATTTTCTGTCTGAATACTTTGAAGCTGACAATTTTTAAATGATGTCTACATTCTATATTATGCTTAAATTGGGGAACCAAGGAATTGAATTTTCATACTATACTGAAAACTTTGTATCAACATACACACATAAAAAGATTGTTATAACATGAGCTCAGTAAGGCATCAAGAAGTCTGATTATATTTAATATGGACAATTTAAAAAGAACTAAAACCTAAGATGTTTCTGGAAACATAGCTCACTCCCTGACATATACATGCTATGTAAAAATATAAATTGATAATTCATGAAAGTAGAATTTCTAAATTTATCTTTTTTTTTCTTTTTGGTCTTTTTTGGGCCACACCTATGGCATATGGAGGCTCCCAGGCTAGGGGTTTAATTGGAGCTATAGCCACCGGCCTAGGCCAGAGCCACAGCAATGCAGGATCCAAGCCAGATCTGCGACCTACACCACAGCCCTTGGCAACACCAGATCCTTAACCCACTGAGTGAGGCCAGGGATCAAAGCCGCATCCTCTTGGATGCTAGTTGGGTTCGTAAACTGCTGAGCCATGATGGGAACTACGAAATTTTTCTTCATTTGTAGACTGGAAATATTCTTAAGAAAAAAAATGGCACAGACTACTGAGGAAAATAGTTTTCATAAGTAACTGGTTAACCTTAAAAATCTCTGAAAATGTTTCTGAGGGCATGCAGTAAAAGAAAAAACATTTACTAAACAAAATCTGCTAACACTTGGTTAGAATAGTAGGAGGCATTTGAACCACAACCCAGTCCTTTCCTACAGCAGCATAACAGAGACTCTACTCCAGATGTGTGCGGTCAGGAACCCTTATCTGGTTTCCACCTATCAATCGGCTGTTTTAAGTTTTCTTTTTGAGACTTTCTAGGCCAAATCATCCAAAGTCCCAGGAGGTACTCAACTGAATCTAACTATAATATTTTGCTTATTGGCTCTATTCAGCTAGCTCTGGTTTATGATTTGGGCTGTTTAACTTCCAAATCTCATATGCAGGTGAAACAACTTACCTCCTTAAGGTCTCATACTTAAATTTTCTAAATATCTAAATTATAATTTATCACGGTAGGAGGATGTGATATAAGCACATGCGTATTATCATCTCTTGATTCCGCACTTTGATTTTTTTCAAATCATTGGCTTTGTGGTTCCCTATTCAATTCTTTCATTTTTTTAATTTTTTTGTCTTTTTGCCTTTATTTAGAGCCGCACCCACGGCATATGGAGTTTCCCAGGCTAGGGGTCTAACAGGAGCTGTAGCCTCCGGCCTTCACCACAGCCACAGCAATGCGGGATCCGAGCCTCGTCTGCAACCTACACCACAGCTCATGGCAACGCTGGATCCTTAACCCACTGAGCAAGGCCAGGGATCGAACCTGCAACCTCATGGTTCTTAGTTGGATTCGTTAACCACTGAGCCACGACGGGAACTCCCTCAATTCTTTCATTTTTTAAATATTTGCGTAAAGACAAATTATTTGAGAAGTCCACATAGTTGACACTCTTCTTAAAGGCTCATGTTACACTTTCACGTTGCCTTTTCTCTGTATGACTTTCCTTCAAATTATTAATGTAATTTTAAAATATGAGACAATATTACAGGACTTCACGAATGGACACGTTGCTTTTTTAGATACATAACTTTCATTGTAGTTGAAGATAATTTGTAGTGATATCATTAGATTCTTGGATAATAACAAATCCGGTTTTATATCATCTCTACAAAGTCTTCAAAAATCTTCTGTATTGGATTTATGGTACTCAACTGATGTGCATCATCCTCCTCCAAGGCCAGTTTTAGATATAGAACTAATGATTATTTGCTTCCCCTGGTACTGTTATGTCCTCCTTTTCTATGCAGTACAGCTTAGCACATTTAAGAAGCTCTGCTTAGGCCCACAGGTTATATTTCACATCAAGCTGCAACATTAAGTACCCTCTTCTAAATTAACTGTGAAGTTTCTTAACCTGTTATTAGTTTACTTCCTCATTCTTTTTTAAAAAATTATTCTACTGGTTTCATATCCTCTCCAATTTTGTTCTGTTTCCACTATTCCATCATTTTGTCCATTCCTAAGTTATCTCCAGTTTTCTTGACTATGATCATTAGGTCTTATATTCCAGTTAGTAATGATAGAAACAGTTACTGATTTAACATTATATCAGGTATCATGAGAAAATATTTATATACATTATCAGTCTTTTTATAACATGATTATTAAATGCATTGGTTAACATATTCTGGGTTTCTCAGACTCTGAGGGCCTTCCACCATGAAAATGCCCATGCAATTCTATCTCACTCAAAAAGAAGCATTCATGTAATCAGAGCTATGACATAATCAGTTAAGACATTCTTGACATTAGGAATCAGATCCAGAAAAGGGAACAGCTGGCCTTATCACTCTTTATTCCCTGAGAGATAAGATTAGTCTTTTAGAATTCATTTTCCACATACCTACATTAAATTTCTACCAAATATTCTGAAACAGTCTTTTATTCATGGAACAAGATGAAATAAAAATGGAAAAAATGTGTCCTTTTTTTGTTTAAAGTTTAATGATGATAGTCGTTATGTTTGAGTTGCTTTTGTCCCTCAAATGAATCCGGTGAAAAAAATATAGGTGTAATATTATAATTTAGGGCCACACCTGAGGCATATGGAAGGTTCTCAAGTTAGGGGTTGAATCAGAGTTACAGCTGCTGGCCTATGCCACAACCATAGCAACATGGGATCCAAGCTGCATCTGCAACCTACATCACTGCTCATGGTAAAACTGTATCTTTAACCCACCGAGCAAGGCCAGGGAACAAATCTGCATCCTCATGGATTCTAGTCAGATTCATTTCCACTGCACCACAACAGAAACTCCTTAAAATAGATTTTTGATTGACTTTTCAGAATTTTTTTAAAAAAAAGCATGCAATGAAGCCATTGATTCTTCTACTGGAGATTTCCACATTAGATACCAGTACAGAAATTAACATTTTACGTGCTTCTGTCTCCTGTTCACAAATAAAGTGTTTATACCTTTTCAGATAGTGATAGCACACTCTACTATACTGATGAAATTTCTTCTGTCCCAAGTGTGAGTGAACAGAAGTGATTTTGCATGTGGTATGATTAAAACCTTTCCCCAAACTCTTTTGTTTCTAATATCTTCTAGAAGAATCATAAAAATCTACTTTGAAAATATTTTTATGGAACCCCGGTAATGTTAAGTCACTTAGGTGTTCTTCTCTTTATTGTTGTCAGAATTGAGTAATAATTATAGGCCCTAGTTGTTTTGACTGTGGAAAATTTCTTTGACTTCTCTGAAACTTAGTCTCCTTGTCTTTAAAATGAGAATAGTGGTAATAGTATTTATTGAGCAGCTGTGAGGATTAAATTAGGTAAATGCAAACTACCTGACAGGTCTTGTGTTCTAGTATAAGGTAAATTACACAATCTAGGTCATGATAATTGTTAATTACTGTCATTATTTCTCAAAACCATAAATCAATTATTTCCAATAACATATTTTTTCTAGTTATAAGTAAAAATATTACAGAAGAAGCTCAAGATCTGTTTAAATCTTCAAGTCACCCCAGCAGGCTAGTCACAAAGAAAGTATCAGTTATTCATATGCTACTAGAAGTAGCTTTAGTTCCCAAAGAGGGCACCCTCCTCAGTAAATAAAGGAAATCCAGTCCCCTTTGTTCTGAAGAGAGTAAAAGCTGCATATTGCAAGGAAGCCCTAATAGTTCTTTTTTTTTTTAGTTCCCCATTGAGCTGATAATAAATGTTTGAATTGCCCACCTAGAAAGATTTTCTTTGAGGAGAAAGTGCTGGGGTCATTTGAAAAGTCACTTGATAGTAGGCTAGAAAGAGATGGCTTTTCTCTTGGGTTGGCCATCAATAGATGAAATAGCTGTTTCTCCTCCTTGCCTCATCTGCCACCCCCATCACTCATGCCCTTTATAATATTCGACAAAAGCATTGCTCAACTGCCTCATGTCTGACAGCGAAGGTACGTAAAATGCCCATTTTGTTTAAATGAATGGCCGTAACCTTTTTGCTACACTAACTACTACTGCACTGCAGGAAACAGCATGGGCTGTGTTTGTACCACCTCTCTTTCTGCTCACGGTAGTTTACAGGTGATATAAATCACAGCCCCCTTTAACCTGATAATTATTTAACATGAGATCCCTGGGCTGTATTTGGGAAGGTTCTTTACTTGTTTGACACACCTAATGTTTTTAAAGTTGTATACTCACTAACATCGATTAAAAAGCACATTTTCTTCAAGGAGCCAAAACGGCTGATAGCATAGTCTAAAATTTTGCAACGCTATTTTGTCTTTAGAAATAGCCTCAGTGACTAATCTTTTACCTTATAACAATCATTTATAAAATATTAATTTTTGTTAAGAAATAATTTTATGTTAAGTGCTGAGGATTAAGTAGTGAGCAAAAAATAATTACCTGCATTTACTATCACTTTTGTTCTTCATTTCCCCAGGATATAAAATAAATCATATTTATATACGTATTTTACTATATAATATGTAGTGAAATATGGTTTACATGTATTCACTATTTTTGAACTAGTAGTAAAATTAATGCATATCACCATTTCTTTGCTGAATGATGTACACAAAGTGGCCGGGGGCAATATTTAAATGTCAAAACCAATGGTACAAAAATACATGAGAGGATTTAGACAACCAGTTCACAACATCGAGATCATACAGAAAGTGAAATCATACCATTACCAGTTTAAAGTTCATTTTATTTGGGCTTTATCCAGAAGCACCCTGAGACAAGTGTTACAGTACGGAGAGTTTATCTGGGAGGGTGCCAGGAAATACGTGTGGGGGGACCTGCAAATGAGACTAGAAACTAGGAGAGAGGGCAGATGGTAAAAGGTTAACAGTTAAGTGAGTGGCTACCTAGATTGAAGAAACAAAACAGAAAAGCACAACCTGGTGGGGAACTCAGCTCCGCCTCTCCGTTCAACACAGAACACCTGACTCAGAATTAGGTCACCTGAGGGGGAACGGAGCCAAGCATATAAAGCCTTCCGCCTGCGCCCGCTTGAGAGCGGCTCTCGAGCGCTGCTGAGTCCCTGTGCCCCCAGCTTGCTGTGTTGGCGGGTGAGGCCCCCTCCGAGGTCCGAGGTCCGAGGTCCGCAGGAAAGCTTCAGGCGATGAAACGTGGGTCCCGGCGGTTGGAGGTCTGCAGGACGTGTTCTGAGGAGGTAAGGTCGGGGAGACGGAGGTGAGGTACCCAGAATGTGTGGTACCAAGTCATACTCCAGTCATCAGTTAAACAGATGAAACTGGGGGGAAGAGCAACAACAGAAACTAAAGGAAGCAACATGCATGACACATTACTGGATTACTGTCGCACCCGTACCCAGAAGTTATTATTTACAGCCCTCCTTAACCCCCCGGAGTAATCGGGTGCTCACGCTGTGAACTCTCATAGCACTCTGTACTTTCTCAGTCCCACTTTATTTACCTTTGTTTTTATTATCTTCACATATGTAATTGTCTACATCCTTTTGCAAAAAAAGATAAGCTCTATGAACACAGGGTCGAGATGCATTTTTCTTAATGTCATATCCCAAATGCTTTCCTTATAGGAGGTGCTTTGTAAATACCTGATGACTTGTGGGTCAGTAATACTAAATTTACAATGGTGTCCTAAAAGAAAAAAGGAAGTATATTTTTAATGAAATATAAATTTAGAAACTGTCTTTAAATTGTTTAATATTTATATCTTGTAATAATGCAACATTTCTTGTACGTTTTTTTCCGTGTGTAGCCCATCCCCAATTAATGGAAATAATTGTAGGGCTTTACAGTTTGTTAAATTATTTTCAGTTTAACTGATTCGCTGGGAATTTCAGAAAGTTACTAACAGCTGGTGATGTTGGGATTTAATTGGTGGTTATGATCTGAGAGCATTTTCTTCTGATCTACCCTTTTCAAACTCAGGTAAGAATGTTTCTGAACTGGCAGTAACAAAAGTACTAAATACCAAATGTATTATGATATTCAGGTGCTGCTACTTTGAAGAAAGAATACTCTCAGGAAAAGTAAGGGGAAACAGAGCCCTTGACGCTTAGCCAAACCTTTCTAAAAGAATGTTTTAATAACTCCTATAATATGTAACATGGATTATCTTCTAACATTTTTGAAAGTGCTTTGATTGGGTAAAACAGCTAAATGAATGCTTTCGGGTTTAAGCAAAAAAGAAATGCCTTCTCTGGGTGATCCCCTCTACTCTGCCTTTTTTTTTTTTTTTAACATGCTAGTTTTTTGGGATTGTGAGAAGCAGTGAATTAGTGGGATTTGTGTTTTGTTTGTCTTTAGTTTTTAAGAGGGAATGTCAATACGAAGGAAGAAGAAAATGCAGCGGTAGAGACAGCCTTTGTATGGGAAAACTGTAATTTGCCGCCTTGGAAAAAGTGAAGCTTCTTAGAGGTTTCTTAACTAAATTTGACCAACAGACTGCTATTAAAGTAATAGAAAGGAAGTTAGTTGCTGTGTACTCGAAAAAGCTGATGTGTTGGACGCCTTTTTGTTTTTCCTGTAGTTGTAGAGATTTTATCTGTTTCTTAAATGGGGAATTTCGATGTAAGGCAATGTTTAGTGTGGCAAGAAAATGTAGTTAATGGCATGGCAGATGAAAAATGGGTTTACCACTCTTCCCCATGGCCTTATAATATGAATATTTATTTGTGTTTTTAAATGAGCCAAAATCTATACTAAAGTTTGCTAAAATTTAAACTTAAGATCTATTACATGAATTTAAAATTTTAACTTAGAATTGTTTGTTCACCAGTTTCATTTTTATGTTTGAAAGGCAACAGAACTTAGCCAAAATGAGCTCATGATTCCTCGTGCCATGTTCAGGGTCCTCCTGAAAGTCACCACTGAGACAGTTGTGCCAAAACTAAGCCTAGGAAACGCCATGGCACTGCTCTCCCCATCCCATGTTCAGTGCAGTGTTCACTCCTATTGCTTGTCCTTGCTACCTTTCTCCTGAATCGGACCACATTCTCCATCCTAAGGGCCGTCTGCCAACTTAAGCCAGACAACTTACAGAGCTGTGAATCGGGAAGAGCAGCATATGAAGGAAAACCAAGTATGTGGTATATTTTCTTTCTCTTTCCTTATTTCATATCACTCTTAATACCACCAAATCAAGTCTTAAAAATCTAACATTGTAGTTTTAAAATGTTACATTTATAGTATGTTTATAGTTTTTATTGATACGTAATAGATGATTTACATGCTTATATTTACAAATTAGTGTTATTCAAACTCTTTGTTTTAATGAATAATAAAACATAATAATTCAGACTGGAACTGTACAATGTATGGGATTCCCATAGCACCTCAAACGAAACGTGACAGGCTTGTGAGATCATTGATGAAATGCACTTTGAGCTGGATAGCAAATGAATGATACATTGAAGTCCCTTTGGCGCTCTCATTGGCACTTTGATTGCTCACCTCTGTAGCTGCCATATATCATTGATTAGGAGGGATCAAACTCACTGCTAACTCTGGTATATTGAAGTGGAAAGATTAATCAAACTCTACGAAACCACAACGATTGTCACAAGACCAATGACTTTTCCTGGACAATTAGGAATAGATGTATTTGATGGAATTAAATTGATGGAGTTTAGGGAGAAGTAAGATGATACTAAATACTTTTAGAGTGGTTTTACTAAAATCTCGGTATAGGAATCAACAGCTTTTTCAGAGCTGAAAGATTTTAGCTTTTAGATGTCTAAGGCGGCTGACTCAGGGCCATCCTTATTGAGCATAGATCAGTTATTTCAGTAGCCACTCAGTCAGCACTGACAGTTATGGCAGAGTAAAAGCCAGTGATTATGGACTAGTGTCATACGTTATTGTGGCAAAAGCGAAATTACAGCTTATAACATGCTTAAAAATAATAAACGGTTTTTATGTGACATGGTAAAATTTTTACTTTCACTTTTTTGGTAAAAATGTTAGCAGTTGATTTAATAGACATGTTTAGGACTTGAATCAGCTTCAGTATTCAGATGCCCACATTTATCTGTAACTTGCATGAATGAACACATGCTCTGTATTTCTGTAAATGCACTCATAGTTCATAATGTTTTCAACAAAAAAATACTTTATAAGTATGCCTTCTCACATATATTACCTAAAAACGTATTTAGAAGAAAATTGTGTCTGTATGTGCGTACAATGAATATTTTTTGTTTTCAATGTTTGAGTATAACTTATTTGGTATTTTTGGTAGCTCTCACTGAAAAGTCAGTTTATATTTTTTGAGTTAAAAATTCTTAGTTTACTTTATATTCTTTGAGTTAAAAATTCATTCCTTTACTTTGAAAACTAAGATTCTTTTCTGTATCTGTTATAATTTATTCTTTTTTTAAAGTCATTAGGAATTCTTTTCTCAGATACCACTTTAAACACCTTGTTTCTTTAAAAAAAAATCAAAGACTGAGCATAATTTCAACTGGCAAGGACAACATTCTTATTACATACTTGTGTTTTCTCCCATTTGTTACTTTAAGATTCTTGTAACAAAATACTAATGGAAAATGAAAGAGAAGTGTCAAAGGGATTATCTTGATATCATCTGACTTTGGCGAACTTAATAAAATCATAGGTCAAAGTATATTTTGCTCACACTTTAGTTTTATGCTTGAGTCATTTTCTTCCACTTGCATATAACCCTTTGCCTAAGAAATGGCCCATTCAGACCCCCAAGCAGCTCTTTATGATAACAATACATATGCTTAGTTCTGAAAAAAGAATGTAAGTGGATAATGAGGTTACAGATGTAACACTACTATAATCTAGGCACTTAAAAATTATTAAATCATTTGGGAGAGGACCTAAATTCAACTAGTCAATGTTGAGATTATAGGTTTTCATGCAGCGGTAGAAATTTGTCATCAGAAATAGAAGTTTATACCAGGATCCTACCTGCTTAAAGTTTTTAAATTCTTAACCCATTCATTCCCTACATAGTTATTGGGCATTTATTATTTATTAGACCCTGCTCTAAGCTTGGGAGGTGTAATGGTAACTTTAGTAGACTATCTTTTCTTGGTAAAGAGTATTTGATGGGGAAAAATAAATAGGTGAGTACAGTACAGTTTTAGAAACGCCATAGCCTTCATTTATAGGAATAGTCCTTGAACCACAATATAGATATCTGACATGTTAAAGCAATCAGATTTCTTCCCTGAGACATTTCTAATTGGAGTTGTTTTGGGGAAAATTCTATTTTGCTTCTCTGGTCGTGCAGTTTAAATATGTGTCCCAGATCTGTCAGTGACCACGTTCTTCTCAGGAAAGAGTAAAGAAGTCATCCAGAGATCCACAAGGTCGCTAAAGCCTCTGTTAACTCTTTCTGATTTAAAGCCTTTGAACAAATCATCCCTCACTGTCAAGCCTATTGACAGTTTTGCAGGGTCGATATGACTAATGACTATGACTATGATGATGCGTCAATATGATTAATGTGCATACAGCGCTACTCTTACGCGGCATCATATCAGACAAGGGGGTGACTGTTTTCTCCAGAAGTGCTTATGTAAACATTTGGGTTAATCTCATATTGGAATCTTGGTATGTGAGGAGGGAAGTGAAAGAAAATATAAAATCAAATGCAAGATATTAACCGAAGAATGATATAACTATAGCATTTCGCATAGTTATCAATGATTCTTCTGTACCTAAAACGCACATCCACAGCTCCCACATCTCCAGCTGAACTATTGGGCCATTTGGAACTTCTGCAGTAGGGTTAAGAAACTTTTTTTCCCCTTCAAATGTGTTCCTTTATGCATCCGGTGTCTCCTTGCCCCCAACAAAAACCTGGTCTGTTTCCAGGATACAGTTTCCCTTAAAGCCTTTCCATGCAGGTGCTGATGCTTTTCTTAAAAAAAAAAAAAAAAGACTTCACCAATTACTTTTATCACCATGTGTAAAATAAGAGAACCACAACCAGAGCCAAAAATAGATAATTTTGACGGAATGCTTCGTTCATGTTAGGCACTGTTCTAAATTCACTTCATATATTGTCTCATTTAATGTTAAAAGCAATCCTTGAAATAGGCTCTAGTTTTATTCATTTTATAGATGATAAAGTGGGCCTTTTGTGGTTATTTAACTTCATGAAAATAACAGCTAGAAATGCCTTTTGCAAAGTACTGATTTTTTTTTTTTTGCCTCAAGAATTCCTGTGAATATAGTTTAAAATGTTGATTTATGAGAACATATCCCTGATCTGCTCTCTAAAACTCTCAAGGGTTGTGAGACTTGTCAACCTTCATAAAATAGGTAAACTGAGACAAGATCAAATGACCAGAAATTGAAGTTATTCAGGACCAGCAGAGGGATGGCAATTTGCAAAACAGACTGTAGCAAAAGCTAGTGGCAAATTCACTGAGGTTTGGGTTGGCCTGTGTTTAAGGGCCAGAAAAGCGAAGGTGGGAAAGTCCTGCCAGCTTTCATATAGGAAGTTGATTAGCTCAAGGATATAGGAGGGACTTTTGGCAGCTGTTCACTGGCCAGGAGTAAATCTTTTTTTTCTTCCAGTTTTATTGCAATGTAACGGGAATGCAGCCGGTATAAAGTTTAGGCTGTACAACATAGTGATTTGACTTAACATCATGAAATAATAATGAGTTTAGTGAACATCCATCTCATATAGATAAAAAATTAAAAATAGAAAAAAGTCTTTGTGGTAAGAACTCTTAGGATTTGCTCTCAAAATGTTTATATATCACACACAACATTGCTAATTATTATCAGGTTATACACTATGTCTCTAGTAGCTGTTGATCGCATAGGTAGAAGTTTGTTCCTTTTGATGCCTTCATCCACTTAGCCCTTCTCCAGATCCCTCTTCTGATAACCACAAATCTGATATATTTTTCTATGCGTTTGTTTTTGAAGTACAATGGAGCTTCAACACTACGTAAGTTCCTGTTATACAACAGTGATTTAGGATTTCTATATATTTCAGTACATTCAGTTGTGTAGTTACTGCAATACCTCTAGTTATTATATGTTGCCATACAAAGGTGTTACGTAGTTATTGACTGTATTTGCCACACTGCATATTTCATAAATATGACTCATTTGTTTTGCAACTGGAAGTTTGTACCTCTTAATCTCCTTCACCTGTTTCTTTCCTCCAGCCCTTCTGTTTCCTCTAATAACCTCTTGTTTATTCTCTGTATTTATAACTTTCAGTTTTGATGTTTGTTCATTTGTTTTTTAAAAATTACAGAAGTCAAATCATAGCATTTATCTTTAACTTACTTTACTTATCATAATACCAGTTTAATTAATTCCATGTTGTTGCAAATGGCATGATTTCATTCTTTTTCATGGCTGAGTATTGTTCTGTTATTTGTGTGTGTGTGTGTATACAAATGTATATTATACCACATCATATTATCCATTCATCTATTGGTGTGCACTTAGGTTGCTTCCATATGGCTATTTTAAATAGTACTGCAATGAATATAGGATTGCATATACATATATATATTTATTTTGGCTTTTTAGGGCCACAGCCATGGCATATGGATATGTTCCCAGGCTAGGGGTCAAATAACAGCTGTTGCTCCTGGTCTACACCACAGCCACAGCAGTGCTAGAGCCAAGCTGCATCTGTGTCCTATACCACAGCTCACAGCAATACCAGATCCTTAACCCACTGTGTAACGCCAAGGATCAAACGTGCATCCTCATGGATGCTAGTTGAGTTTGTTAACTGCTGATCCACGAAGGGAACTCCCTGCATATATATTTTCAAATAAATGCTTTTGTTTTCTTTGGGTGAATATTCTGGGGTTGAAATGCAGAATCATGTGGTTGATGTATTTTTAATTTTTTGATGACTCTCCATTTTGTATATCATCATAGCTGTACCAATTTATATTCCCACCAGTACCCTACATGTTCCCTTTTCTACACATCCTCACCAACACTTGCTTTTATCTTTTTGATAATTGCCATTCTAAGTATCATAGATTTTTCAGAGTGCAAGTATTTTATCTTAGATCTATTTCTAGGTAATTCTATGACTCAAGCCAATCAATAGTTTCAGTGTAATCCCTATCAAAATAGCAATGTTATTTTTCACAGAAATACATCAAATAATTGTAAAGTTTGTATGGAAACAGAAATGACCCAGAACAGCCAAAACAGTCGTAAGAAAGAAGAAAAAGTTGGAGGTATCATGCTCCCCAATTTCAAACTCTACTCCAAAGCCATAATTATCAAACAGTATGGTACTAACACAAAAATGGACACCTTAATCAATGAAATGAGTCCAGAAATGAGTCCACTTTTAGGTGCAATTAATCTCTGACAAAGAAGGCAAGACTATACAATGTGGAGAATATAGCCTCATCAGCAAATGGTATTGGAAAACTGAACAGATAATATGGAAAGCATAAAACTGGACTACTTTTTCCACTATGACAGTCATAAACTCAAAATATATAAGATTTAAATGTAAGACTGCCACCATAAAATTTCTTGAAGAAAACGTAGTATGCAGTTTCACGTTGGTCTTAGTAATGTTTTGGGGGGTATGTTTCCCCTGGTCAAGGGAAACAAAAGTGAAATAAAAACATGGGACTACGTCAAACTAAAAAGCTTTTGAATAGCAAAGGGAATTAACAAAATGAAAAGGAGACCTACTGAATGGGAGAAGATATTTGTAAACTATACATTCAATAAGGGGTTTATATCCAAGATATATACAGAGAACTTATACAATTCAACGTCAAAAAAAAAATTAAAAAATGAGCAGGGAGTTCCCATTGTGTCTCAGTGGTAATGAAACCAACTACTATCTATGAGGACGCAGGTTCAATCCCTGGCCTCACTCTGTGGGTTACAAGATCCATCGTTGATGCAAGGTATGGTTTGGTTACAAACACAGCTTGGATCCAGAGGTGCTGTGGTGTAGACTGGCAGCTGGAGCTCCAATTCGATCCATAGCCTGGGAACTGCCATATGCCATGGCTGTGCCCTTAAAAAGAAAAAAAAAAAAAATGAGCAGAGGATCTGAATAGAAATTTTACCAAATTTACATGTGGCCAAATTTACATGTTTACATAATACAAATGACCAACAGGCACATGAAAAGAAGCTCAATATCACTAATCATCAGGGAAATATTAATCAAAATTTTATTTTTTTGACGTGATTGTAAATGGATTTTTTTCTTAATGTTACAGGTTTTCAGTGCATAGAAACATAACTTTATTTTTGTATATTAATTTTGTATCCTGCAAACTTTACTAAATTGTTTCATGAGTTCTAGTAGTCTTTTGGTGGCATCTTTAGATTTTCACATGTATTATATCATGTCATTTGTAAACAGTGTGAATTTTACTTTTTCCTTTCCAATTTTGATTTATTTTTCATATCTGATTGCTGTGGCTAGGATTTCCACTACTATGTTGAGTAAAAAGTGGTGAGTATGAGCATCCTTGTCATCTTGTCCCAGATCCTGTAGGAAATACTTTTAGCTTTGTATCATTGGGTATTATGCTAGCTGTGGGTTGTCACAGATGGTCTTTATTATGTTGTTACCACCATAGTCACTTTGTTGATAGTTTTTTTCATAAATGGATGTTG